>CAUZXS010001289.1:0-25000 GCA_963585895.1 Sepioteuthis lessoniana | reverse complement strand
ACCCCAACCCTTTGGCCAATCAACTCTGGTGTACTGACTTCCTTACTACTCCCACAGCTCTCATCATCCCTCACAGACCCCCTGCCTTCCTTGTATCTCTTATGCCACTCAAAACCTGATGCTCGATTTATGCAAGATACTCCAAAAGCAGTCTGAAGTATTCCATACGTTTCTGTGGCAGCATTTTTTCCAAGTTTGAAACACAATTTTATTGCATATCGTTCTTCTAAAGTATCATATTGCATTTTTGAAATTCACTAGCTGTGAAAATCAGGCTTTTGTTGGTCGTACTCTAATTCCTGCTGTAGCTGTTCATTTGAACCTGAAATGATAAAAATTCATCAATCTCATAAGATGTATAACAATATCATAGTGAATTTTCAAGAGTCTACAATTTTAAATGCCCATACAAAAAAAAAAAAGTCTGGAAAGTTATCGTATGCACCTCGTATAGATACATATATATATATATATATATATATATATATATATATATATATATATATATATATATATATATATATAAAATTAAGTTAAATCGCGAGTCGGAAATCTCCTACTAAAGTTTCACCTTAATGGATCATCAGGAAGTCTAATACCGACTCCTGATGATCCGTCAAGTTGAAACTTTAGTTGGAGATTTCCGACTCGCGATTTAAGTTAATTTTATAATTGGCTCCACTCGTGTTGAGCACTCTTGTTATTGTAGCATTGCAGTGTTTACGGAAGGTTTTAGTTTTCTTTTGACCAACTGACTGCATATCTCTTGATTTTTTTAAGTAGTGTGACGGGGTTGGCCTTTTCTTTCTTTTTGTCCTATAATATTTTTTCTTTTTCCCCCGGGCGATGGTTCGAGATATTTTTATCTCTTGTTCCTGGCCGTTTTTTTTTCTTTTTTTCCGGTAACCGTGAATGCTGGTAGATATTAGATTAGTAAATATATATATGTATATATATATAGCTTGAGGAAGGAAAACATACTTCTCTGAACTCAACTCGATGTCAGAGGAGCTACAATCCTATAATCTATCATATTTACCAACCCCTCCGCTCGGGCAGGATATGACACAAGGTCAATTTTTAAGCGGGGTTTAACAGGTTTGAATTTAGAGTTTTCCTTCTCTTAGACCAGTTTCCTTACCAAGGCTGAAGAACCTAGTCTGTCCTACTAATTACCCATAGCTGGAGAGAGAATAATTGGATTCATACCTTTCCCAAGGGTATTAGTGCTATGTGAAATGCAATCAGTCTCGTCCAGGATTTTGAACTCGTGTCGCCGTGTCCATTTCCTACGACGATAACCATTACACCACGGTCACCTCCTATACTCTATTTAACAGAAAATACTCGGGTGTACCATGCAACACATGTTCACTAGAGTACTGGATCTCATAATGAAGCCTAAAAATAATCCCAGGAGTCGTGACCTCACTGACACTCTTCATTTGCTTCAATGGGAAAGTGTTATCATAAAGTTGAAATCCATGGGAGTCATCTTGAATATTATCCGAATTCAAGAACACAGCAAAGAAAAGAAAAAACAGTTACCACACCATGATCCTATCCCTTAGAACGGAAAACAATACAGTGATTTTTAGTAGAAGTGTTGATCTTAAACAGATCTCACAGGTATTACACTTTGATCCTTGGATGAAGTATCGAGGTACACGTAATTAAGCTGATCATTGTTTTACAAAATTATGCGAATAAGAAATTTAGTCTCACCCTCTCTCTCTCTCTCTCTCTCTCTCTCACACACACACACACAAATAAATATATATATATACAGTAGCGGGTTTTATATATATATATATATATATACCAAACCCTCCAAAAAAGCAGGATGTGACAGAAAACCTTTTTTAAGAGAAGTTAAAATAGGTTAGAATTCAGTTTTCCTTCTCCTAGGCTGGTTGCTACACAGAAGTTAAAAATTCAACTCTGCACTACTAGTTACCTATAACTGGAGGAAGAATTGTTGGATTCATATTTTCCCAAGGGTATTATCACGATGTGAAATGCAAACAGCTTCGTTCAGTATTTGAACTCGGGTCGCTGTGTCAATTTCCTTCAACGTTAACCATTACTCTAAGATCACTGCCAATTTACAACTTTATCTGAGTACTGTAGTGAGTGCTTTTCACAACTAGTGACCCTGATGTCCAGCAGTGTGACCAACAGAAAAAGGTCAGTTATGAGAACTCTCGCTATTGGTGCAAGAGACAGTCACACTGTACCATAGTCATATACATGAATATGCGAAATGTACATGGGACGTTCATTACATAAGTACATAGAACATAGGAATATCGAAATTCGAAAAACAGTTTTTTTAGTGGCATAAGAGATTCACGGAAGGCAGGGAGTCTGTGAAGAATGATCAGAGGTGTCGGAGGAGTAAGGAAGTCAATACACCAGAGTTGATTGGCCAAAGGATTAGGGTTAGGGTTACTATGTTAAGGTTTTAGGGGAGTTCAGGAAGAGATTCCGTCGGAAGAGGCAAGTACTCTTCAAATCGGTTCAGTAGCATTTCCACCAGGACAATACACTAGTCCACAACTCTATCCTTGTCACAGACTATTTGATCAAAATAGGCATCAAGACAGTTCCTCAGCCTCCCTATAGTCCAGATCTTGCTCCCTGTTATTCCCTAAGCTCAGAGGCTGTTGTTATGAGAAAATTGAGGAGATGAAAGAGGCTGTGACGAAGGTCGTTGACATGCTCACACAAGAGGACTTCTATGGGGCCTTCCAGAAGTTGTTTGAATGGTACAACAAGTGTATTGCAGCCGGAGGAGATTACTTCGAAGTGGACGAGAGTTTCATGTGTGTACTATCAATAAAAGTGCCCATACGAAAAAAGTCTGGAAACTTATTGAAGGCACCTCGTATATACACTGAGGTGGTGTTAGTTTTATTTGATTGGGTTTTATGGCATATCAAACATTGTTGGTTATTTAATGCCAAATCCTCTTTATATATATATGATTTGTAAACGCTTATTTTGTAGATAACATTTTTAAACGAGACACAGCTCATTTGTTTGCGTACAATTAAATGATTATACATATGATTTGTAAGACAATATTTTGTAGGTAATCTTATTTTATAATGAGTCAGAACTAATTTGTTTGCAGCAAGTATTATTATTCTTGTTTGCACATAGATAAATGGTTCCAAATATTTGAACATAAATAGTTATATTCAGTATTAATCATTTCTTTGGATTCACTTGAATGGTTTCAAATATTGCAAACATAAATATTTTTTTATCATTAAGGGTTTTTGGATTATTGGCTTCATCTTTATTGCTATTTCCACAACGCTTAGGCCGATATGTCCTCCGGCCTTCTTCAGGTGTTTGTCGAACTCGGGAAACTTCATGTAACTTCGAATTACGTCCTTTATTGAATCAACAGGGCTCGCCTGTTTTGATTCCGTTAGCCATAACCGGGTACAAGTGTTAAGTATTCCCGTATTGTTACTCTCCTGCAGTCAGGATTGAACCTGCAACCTCCAGATGATTGTCTCCTTAGAAGCTTAGGGAACCAACGCCTATAACCGTTACGCTATGTGTCCCGCTGTTTTATTTGCATACAGTTAAATGGTTTCAAGCATTGCTATGTAGCACTAAAATTCAATTTAGACACACAGTTAAACACGAATTTGACAATTTAACGCTAGTAATTCAATTCAACATTAATTGTTTGTTTGTTTGCACACAGTTAAATGGTTTCAAGTGTTGTTTATATCACTGACAACACATAGTTAAATAGTCAAAAAGTTCTATTTTTAACAGCTTGTTTGAATTCAGTTTTTCTTCCTGGCTTATTGCCTAAACAAGGCTTAATAACCCGGTCCGCACAATTATTTCCCAAAAGTTAGGGAAGAATTGTCGGATTCATAGCTCTAAGTGTAAAGAAGACTGCCTCATCCAGGATTTGAACTTGGGTCGCAGATTCCATTTTGCACAACGAAAACTATTACGTCATGCCTGCCTAATATTTTCGTTTAATTCGGAAGTTTTTACAATTTTTATTTGGAAATTTAAAAGAAATGATGAATAAAAATAAACTTTTTGACGGATTTTATTGATGACGTCTGAGATTTCACATCCAAATGTGTTCACGAGACACATCTGACCGCATATCTACTCGTCCATATTTGGACAAGATTAAGAATCATTAGAATAGGAGATAAGAAAAGTTATTCGAAAAAAATTAACGGAGGATATATCTGCGTCATACAACCATGAAGTTTCCTATATTCGTCAAAATATGCCGACTTATTGTATGTCACCTTTTTTCCCTTTTCGTTTGTTTATTATTGTTCAACAGCCGCCCTTTTTCGTGAGATCAAAATCTTTGACGTCAGGTTGCACGTAGAACAAGCCACGGAGTTCTTTTTACTCTATAGAAAAGAAAGAGAGAGAGAGAGAGAGAGAGAGAGAGAGAGAGAGAGAGAGAGAGAGAGAGAGAGAATGTGTGATTACGAACAGGCACGCATATCCGACGACTGATAGTACCAACCCCAACCTCCTTATTTATCAGTCTTTATGAATAGTTTTACACGTAGAGATATTATAAATTGTATGAACTATGCTGGCTGGTAGGAAAAGGCAAATCTTGACGGTAGAAGGAGAAAAGGAAAGTGAAAGTGAAAATGAAAATGAAACGTTAACGTCACTTATATGGGCGGAGTTAAGTTCAGTTTTGACGTCACTAAAACAGGTATCTATTTACCCGTATATGGCATATCTACAATAAAATCCGTGAATGGATTTATGTTTGGGCGTCATCATAGTAACGTCAAGACTGAAATATTCATTAATTTATATAAATTCAAAACACCCTTTTCTGGGGTCACAGTCTCAAACGAAAGAACTGTTGATTAACACGCGTTCCTGGCCAGGGAGAAAACTACATAAATCTTGGTAAGCCTTGAAAAGAAATATTATCAATGGAGGAATCATTTTATCATCTATGACCAACGGAAGGGAAATTAATTTTTTTTGTTCCCTAAAACAGGAAAGGAAAAAGTTTTTCGGGTGTTTTCTTCATTGAGAAGAATTTTGTTTAAAGTTGGTAATTTTAACCAAAATATACTGGAATGTATTCCACAAAAAATATATCTATTTAGTAAATATAAGGTAAGTTTTTTTTTTGTTGTAATTTTTGTTGGTTATCCATAAGAGCACATTACATCACCACAGTAGACAACATTTCTTATTTAACATCCTGTTAAACAACCAAAAATACCTTTTTTACATGTTTGGCATGAACTAAGGTTAGTTTTAAAAAGATTTCAGATAGAGTTTGTAATTCTGATTGCTTGATAGATTGGAACCGCAGGTCAATGTCTCTAGGATTATTTCATGCCGAGAAACTATGGATTGCGTTCAATTTAAGTTTATCTATAGACTTCTTTGCGGTGCCCGCGGTGGAATAGTTACCGTCATAGTAAATGGATATAACGACACGAGTTCAAATCATGAACAAGATTGCTTGCGTTTGACACAGTCCTAATACCTTTGGAAAAAGTATGAATCCAACTATTCTCCCTCCAACTACAGGTAAATAGTAGGGCAGACTGGCTCTTTACCCTTAGTATGGCTACTGTTCTAAAAAAAGGCAAAAATCTGAATTCAAACCTGTAAAACTCCGTTTAAAAATAGAGCTTTTGCTGCATCTTGCTTGTGCCGAGGGGCATATATATATATATTGTAGTTGTGGATGAATCTGGAAGTATATACTGTTTTGTAGTAATGTCTTAAATGTTATTTGCATGAAGTCCAACTAATTACAAATAAATTTTTAAACAAATCTCTAACCACTAGATGAAACCACAGCAGTCGCTAACACTGCGAGGCAGAGTGAGCCCGGAAGTAATGACAATGAAAGTGTATTTCCTTCTATACACATATTCACTAAATTCAGTTCAGTTTCTTGTCCAGGACACCCATTTCTGTGTTTGGGGAGGGGGTCTTACCATTCTCCAAGGAATACAGTCGGCATATTTTGAGTGTCAACCAGCGGAGCGTTGTAATTTTGAGAAGAGTTAATATTCATAAAATTATACAGAAATATGAATCTGTTGTTTTCACACCTTTTCATTTGTTATATTCTCAGGATTTTTTTTTTTGTTTTCGATTTAAAAAGCAAACAATTATAGTTTGTAAACATTGCTGTTAATATTTCAAACACTTATTTTAGACCATTTTTACTTCATGAAGGATAGAGAGAGTCTCTTTACTTAAAGATGGACATATTACATCTGAACAAAATCTAAGAAAATGACAGACGGAAGTTTGAAATTAATTCTGTGAATTTTTTTTTTCTGTTTTGAAAAATCTTTTTAAAAACATTTCTTATCTTTTTTAAAAACATTTTTGAATCTTTTTGAAATAACAAAAATATTTTTTTTTAATTTTCTAAACTTAAAAAAAAAAAAAGATTAAATTTTTTTAACAGCTTTTATCTTTATGAAAATCTTTCTAAATTTTTTTAAAATAATTATTTTTGATATTTTACCAAAAATAACGAAATCTTAAAACTTTTTTAAAATATTTTTTTCTAATCTTTCTACAAAAATTACGAAAAGTAGATGTCGTCTTATTCAGATTTATATACCGTCAATAAATTTTTTCACGTAACTAAAAAACTGCTTTTTTAAGGCAAGACAACCTGTCAAGGATTATTTTATATCCAGAGGTTAGGGAATTGCGTTCATTGTGCTTTTATGCGAACATTTTTGCATAGTTGTTTCTCAAGAGTTTAATTGTACGCAGCTATAGTTTTTCAAGTATTAATATTTAATTTGAATACAATTTCACAATCGTTTTAAACCTGCAAATATTTCATCATTAGTTACAATATTGATAATTGTTCCAAAACTCTGAAATGAATTATGTGATATCATTTCTAAGAAACAATGAGGTTATACACAAAAATCTAAAGAAATTTACAATAAAACCAAATTACTTCTATAACCCTTTCTTTACTAGATATATTCTAACAAACTAATCCCCTCCCCAACTTGTTTCACAGGTTGTTTTTTTTTTATGATCATGATTCCCTACAAATAATCTCCTAAGAAAAAAACAACAAATAACCAACTAATAATCATATTTTCAATACTAATGTAAAAGAAATTTAAATGATATCATATGCTTGTCTAGGTATCTTGATTTTGAAAAGAAAGCTATTGACTTCCAGATTCAATTTGAAGAGGAAAAAAGTCGTATAAAATGTTTGTTTTATGCCAATAGTCCTGCCTTTAGATTAATTTTCTAGAAATCTGGCTTTTACCAAGTTTCAAACGACAAACTCGGAAAAGAGGAGGTTACATTGTCCAAACTCCGGATAGGTCATACAAGGATAACACACACTTATCAACTCGAAGGAAGACAACAACCAATGTGTTATGCATGTCAGACCAAATACACCATGAAGCACATTCTCATCGAATGTACCGATCTAGCCCATATAAGAAAAACCTTCTATAGTGCAAACAATATGAAGGAACTGTTCCAAAACATTGAAATAAATAATGTGATATCATTTCTAAAAACAGTGAAGTTATACACAAAAATCTTAAGAGATTTACAATAAGACCGAATTCTTTCTATAAACCCTTTCTTTACAAGATATATTCTAACAAACAGATCCCTTCCCCAAGCTGTTTCACAGGTTTTTTTTTTGGGGGGGGGTTATGATCATGATTCCCAACAAATAAAATCCTAATAAAAAACAACAAATAACCAACTAATAATCTAAAGTTTATCATTAATTCCTAAGACCTCTCCTTTGAATTTCTTTTCAGACTTATTTTCTTTAACTTAATCATCATCATGTCATGCCGCCAGCACAGATATCCCTAACCCTCTCTCGCCACTTCTGCCTATCGTTCATTGCCTCTGGCATGTCTTCAGGGCTACATCCCGTATCCTCACATAGCTGCTGTATATATGTTCAAGCTGGTCGTCCTGCTTTTGCTCGGCCATATGTGGGGGGTCCATAGGAGTACATCACTTATAAGCTCGTCCCTGCTTCTCCAGCAGTGTCATGCGTGTCTGGTTCGTCTAAATAGTTTTCGTGATTGGAGGTAGGTGGCCGTATAGTTGGTGTTTTGTGGGCTGTTGCCTCCAGGACTTGTTCAATATTGCTCGCAGCATTCTTGTGTAATTGCCGTCTAGCTTCTTCTCCAGCCGTTTTGTTAGCGTCCAAGTAGTGCATCCATATAGCAGTATCGACACGACCGCTGCTTGGAAGAAACTGCGTTTCATTTTATTGGTCAGGTTTGACTTCCATATGATCGATAGCTTATCGATAGCTGTCCATGTCTTTAACTTGATTCGGCATTAAATGACCGATTATGTTGATATGCCGTAAAACAAAACAAACAATATTGATGCTTTTTGAAACGATGCTTTTAAAACTACGCGTAGAATTTGACAAAAGAACAATTTTTATACAAAGTACAGCTCGTTTAAATTTTCCTTCTTCGAGACGGGTTTTCTTATCGAGGCTGAAAATACCAATCGGCACTACTTTTTACCTATATGGAAATATGTTTCTCCCTACAGTACATTACGCATCTCCTGATAAACATCCTTCAGACGAAATTCAATTTCTCGAGATGTATTCTAGCTATTGACCTAAATGTTAATGCTACCGCCTGTATCAAAGTGTTGGACAGATATGAGTGGCCCAGAGTGGGCCGTGCATACACCTTGAGAACTCTGCTTTTTACCAAATTCTCTACGACTTCACCCACAATCATATCACCCTATCTAGATGTACATATTCTATCTCCAGATATAGATTCTAAAAATTCGTAAAATTCACTCCTGATGTATAACGTAAAATATAGTGGAGGTGCTCGTGGTGTAATGGTTATCGTCGTAGGAAATGGACACAGCGACACGAGTTCAAATCCTAGACTAGACTGATTGCATTCCACATAGCAGTAATACCCTTGGGAAAGATATAAATTCAATTATTCTCCCTCCAGCTATGGGTAAATAGTAGAGCAGACTAGGTTCTTCAGCCTTGGTGAGGTAACTAGTCTAGGAGAAGGACAACTCTGAATTCAAACCTGTTAAACTCCACTTAAGAATTGACCTTGTGTCATATCCTGCCCGATCGGAGGGGTTGGGTAAATAGGATAACGTAAAATATATGCTTTTTTTTAAGGGCATTAGTCTTAAAGGGAAAGCAAGCAGAATTATCAAGGATTTGAATTTGGTTTGTCAAGTCCATTTCCTAAGACAATGACCATTACGCCATGAACTTCTGTTGGATATTTAAATGATGCAGATTTTATTTGTACAAGTCGGTTAAAATTCTATTGCGAGCACAAGAGAAACAGTAGATTCGGTTACCAGATAGCCCCTTCCTGCGTTTCTCAGACTATATCAGATTCGTGTCTCTAGATGTACATTATCTATCACAAATATAATAAGCAGATGTTATATTACATCTGGATAGAATACATATTTACTGTGTGTGCCAACAGATATACACAAAATCCAAATGTTCGTGGTGCGTCAACATATGTACATTGGCCTCGGGGTTAATAATACTACTAATATCAAATTGTTGGACTGGTGAGTGGCCAAGAAAAGGCCGTACGTATTACAACTGGACGCTGTTCCCTCCCAAATAACGTACCATTTGACCCACAATCAAATCCTTCTCATAGTGAAATATATATTCTGTTACCAGATATAGATTCTCCAGACTTTTTAAACATTACACCAATTGTATAATTATCAATTTACATATATTTACCAACCCCTCCGCTCGGACAGGATATGACACAAGGTCAATTTTTTAAGACTAGTTGCCTCACTAAGGCTGAAGGACCTAGTCTGCTCCACTATTTACCCATAGCTGGAGGGAGAATAATTGGATTCATACTTTTCCTGAGGGTATTAGTGCTATATGAAATGCAATCAGTCTCGTCCAAGATTTGAACTCATGCCGCCGTGTTCATTTCCTACGACTATAACCATTACACCACGGGCACCTCCTAATTATAATTATCAATTTACATATATTGGCACCGGCTCATTGGCCTACTGGGTAGAGTGTTCGCCAATGGTCCGGCAGACCTGGGTTCAATCCCAGGTCCCATCATACCAAAGACTTTAAAGATGGTACTTGATACCTTCTTGCTTAACACTCGGCAATATAAGGTACGTATCAAGGGTAAAGTGGAGTAATCCAGAGAAAGGAGTAGCGCCCTTCCCTACACCTCGGTGTAGTAACTATTGAAAAGGGAGCCTTCAGGTCTCCCTTTACTACGGTCGCCATCTTTACTTGCTCATACTTAGGTGAAGGAACAAACCGAGTTAAAACGTTTTTATAAATATAAAAAGTGCTCAATACCAGCCTGTAAAACTGGATAAAACCTAAAATGATTGTTTATGCAACCTACTGTAGAAGCTACATTACTGCCAGTTTCATGAATTAAGAAAAACAACAAGAAAGTGGCTAGAGGGGGTGAGCAAACATTCATTTTAGGATTTATCCTGCTCTACAAACCGAGATATATATATATATATATATATATATATATATATATATATATGTTGTATCGTTGGTTCAATAAAGGTATTCCACAGGTACAAGCCGAAGAGTTGGCAAGTCTATCAGAGAGCGATTAACGCTTTTTTCTCCCTAAAGTAGTCAGACACCGTCCATTTATATCTTTACCGGTGTCATACTAAAAAGAGTCACTGAGTGTATAGTTCCGGTATAATAAGATATATATATATATATATATATAGATAGATAGATGTTACTATTGATTTTACTATAGAAATACATTGAAAAACAGTAAAAGATTGTCAGTGGTCAGGAATTTATGCAAGAATTCTCGAATAGGACCATTATATATATATATATATATATATATATATATATATATATATATATAATAAATGTATTTAATATAGATATGCAATGAAAATCATTGTTAATGTTCAGGAATTAATGCAAGTCTCTTTGATACAATCGGACAATTATTTGTGTAAAGTATATTTAATAAAAATGATTTTACAATAGAAATGCACTGAAAAGCAAAAGAAAGCCATTTGTAAGGAATAACAATTCATACTAATGTTATCTATAAAATAGGGCAGTTATATTTATCATATTTTCGGTTGATTGACTAGATTTTATGGCATATCAACCATTCTAGGTTATTTAATGCCAAATCGTGTAAATACGTTTATATCAAATATAAGATTGGTTTGTTGTGTTTTATAGCATATCAACCCTCGTAGGTAATCTAATGGCAAACCCTGTTTATACATATATATTGAATATATAGGATCTCTTGGTTGGGTTTAATGGCATATCAACCCTCATAGGTAATTTAACACCAAACCCTGTTGATACATATATATTGAATATATAGGATCTCTTGGTTGGGTTTAATGGCATATCAACCCTTGTAGGTAATTTAACGCAGAACCCTATTTATACATATATGTTAATTATATACGATCTCTTGGTTGGGTTTAATGGCATATCAACACTTGTAGGGTAATTTAATGCCAAACCCTGTTTATACACACACACACATACACACAATAAAATGGTTTCAGATACTGCTATGAAACTCTAAAAATTTAACATCAGTCATTTGTTACTGTTGCGTTCTGGTTAGTGAACTCTTGTAATATTAAATAAAGGAAAAACCACGATATGAGAGGAAATAGAGATATATTCTCAGGAAAAAGTATATACAATAGAGAGACTATTAGTAGACAAGAACATAGGATTAGTGAATACTGAATAAAGATATAGTCCAACGATAGTATTGGCTTCCGTTCTTACGGTAGCAAGTAAGGTAATCCTGTCTCCAACGCTCTAATACTATTCCTATAAGGAGTTGCTCTTCACCTTTTAGTCTGCCCTGGTATTAGTAGTTACTGCTGTATATGGCTGATGGACTGGTTCATTGTGTGGGAAAAGGTGGGTGATACCCAAGAGTTACCAATAATTCCAATTTCAAGTATTCCTATTCTACACAAGTAATTCTAGTCAACATTATTAATTCATTTGCACGGTTAAATGGTTTTAAGTATTGCTATGCAACACTGAGAATTGAAATTAACATAAGTCAAGTTTTTGCGCAGAGTTAAATGGTTAAACAGTTTTATATGACCGATAAATAGGGCCCTAACATGTACTTCTACTCCGGGTCAGAGTGGACCGGCGAGTAATAACAATTAAGGGGTGCTGCACATTTTCCAAAGCTCCAGAACAATAGCCGTGCCATCAGATGGTTTTGTATCAAATCCAGGACACTTGTTTCGTTTGAGCGGCAATTATATATATATATATATATATATGATTGCTCCATCTCCATAGATGATTATCATCTCTTGATTTTCAAGCATCATCAGGATTGACGCTTTTTAGTCCAGCACCAATCTTGCAAACCTTTAAAAAGTGGTGACAAACAAATAGAATTATAACAGCAAATGTTATCTGATTCGGTCTGGGGGAAGTTTTTGTGGACCGCCATGTGTCCTTTAAAGCTGGACTAAAATTAGAAATCTTGACTTAAAATGACGCAATTTCTGTCATCTCACCTGTAAGAAAGAATTCCCTGTTCACATGTCTTACGAGACTACGTGTGATTGGCTCTTCCGGCTTTAGAGGGAATGATAAAGTAACAAACAGTTCACCGGCCCATTGGCATAATGGTTTAAGTGTTCACCAATGATGCAGGAAACCTAGGTTCAATCCCGGGTCGAGTCATACCAATATCTAAAAAAACATCTTACAAGTTGCCTCCTTGCTGAACAGTCAGCATTATAAAATACAGATCAAAGATAAGTAGAGCAATTCAGAGAAATAAGTAGAGCCCTCTCCTACACCACGGTGTTGTAGCTATTGATAAAGAAGCCTTCAGGGCGTCCTAGACTACGATCGGCTAGCTAATTTAACTTATATATGTGTGTGTGTAAATGCAATTATATATATATATATATATATATATATATATATATTGCCCATTCCTTCCCTACATGCCGGATGAAATGGAAGATCAATGTTTCAAGAGTTTAATTGGTTTGAAATCAGAATTTTGTTTCGTTTAAAGTGTGTGACGAACAAAGGTTAAAGAGCTGAGTCTTTCCTATTTAGCTTTAGCCGTTGGAAGAATAGGTGGATTCAAGGATTCACAAGAGTATCAAACCAACGTAAAATGCAAACAACCGCGTCCAGGGTTTGAAATCGGGTCATCAATTCCATTACCTACAATGATGACCCTTACGCTAAGCGTGCCTTCTCATATATATATATATATATATATATATGGTCTTGTGCCACACGAAAGTAAAAAAGCTTAACAGATACATATATCTACATCATAAAACATTCGAAATGTATATTTACATTCATATATATATATATATATATATAAGCTTAATTGATATATATGTATACATAATATATATATATATATATAGTGAGGGAGACAGAGGCAGAGACAGGGACAGATTTATCTTTCTTTGTGTGTGTGTGTGTGTGTGTGTGAATATAAATTAAAATCAATGGAGGTGCTCGTGGTGTAATAGTTATCGTCATAGTTAATGAAATGGACACGGCGACACGAGTACAAATCCTCGACGAGACTGATTGCATTTCACATAGCACTAATACCCTTAGGAAAGGTATGAATCCAATTATTCTCCCGCCAGCTATGGGTAAATAGTAGGACAGACTAGGTTCTTCAGCCTTGGTAAGGCAACTAGTCTAGGAGAAGGAAAACTCAGAATTAAAACCTGTTAAACTCCGCTTAAAAAGTGATCTTGTGCCATATCCTGCTCAACCGGAGGGGTTGGGTAAATATGATAAATTAAAATCGATTGTTGGGAATTCTCTTATTTATTATCCATAATAGCTGTTTCGTACTTAACTTACCTATTCAAACAGAATTTTTTTGCTTATTCCTAAAATCCGAAATGATGTATATATCCATCTTAAAATCTGAAATTAAGTATATATCTTTTATCTAATTTCATCCGATGCAAAATTGCCACGTTTTTTAGCATACTCTGTCGCTTATTTTTTTAAATTAATTTGTTTTAAAATATTTTTAGAGATAATTCGATAATTTTAATAGAATTCAATTTTTTTAAATTATATTGAATTTGCTGAAATTTTTCGTAAATGACATCATCTGTATTTTGTTCTCTTGAAAGAGTTAAAATCTCTTTGAGGTTTTTTTGTATGTTGTCAATTTCTTAATAATTTGGTTTACTTGAAGTTTTGATATATTATGTTATAGTTGTATGAGGCCGCCTACGGTGGGGTAATGGTTAACAAACTCTATTAGCAAAACCTCACGAATGAGTTCGAGTCTCATTGAGTGCCCTGTTCACCAAGCCTTGGGTCACCTCTAAGCAATAAGCTTAGTAAATTACTACGATGTAAGTTGGTGATCGTACTCGAAGGCGACCAGAAGGCTCCATTTTAAATAGCTATTACACCAAGGTGTAGTGGAGGGCACAACTCCTTTCTCTGGATTGCTCTACTTTACCCTTGATACGTACCTTATATTGCCGAGTGTTAAGCAAGGAAGTATCAAGTATCATTTTAAAAGTCTTTGGTATGATGCGATCTAGGATTGAACCCAGGTCTTCCGGATCATTGGCGAACACTCTATCCACTTGGCCAATGAGCCGGTAGTTGCATGAATTCGATAAACGATTTGATTGGATTTGATTTAGGGTGTATTTCAAATTTACAGTTATATTTTTGACATAATTCTATTTCTTTCAAAAAGGATGAAATTATATTTTAAATGATATTTTAAAATGTATTTCTCAATTTATTTGTCTTGTCGAAGTTTTTTCTAATTACAGCAAAATCAATACCTTCTTGTAGAATGTGTTTAATGGAATAGAATGTTCAACATGCTAAACAATCTGGTTAGTTTTCTTGTCTAGTTAAAAAAAAAAAAATGGGAGCGATACTTAGTCGGGATATAGTGACTAGTTCCTTTCGTGCGCTTTCTAAATGTTTCATCGTTAATTATCATACGGCCGTTAGAGCTTCCATTGCTTCGTTTAAATATGTGCATGTTTTTCTTCTTCTGATATTCGAAACTTTGCCTAGTATATTGCCTTCGTTTTAAACACACACACTAACACACACTAACGCATATATACCTATATAATATCAAAATTTTCAACGAAAAACCATTATTCAACTGAATAATGTCTTTGGTCTTCAAAAAGAAAATGGCAGTAGGAATCTTCATAATGAATGAACATGCATATTAGTAAAATAATATATCATATTGTAAAATATAATGTAAGATTATATATATATTGAACCCATATAATATATGGGCTCAATCCCAGATCAAGTCATACCAAAGACTTTAAAAATGGTACTTGATGCCTCCTTGCTTAACACTCAGCATAATAAGGTACGAATCAAGGGTAAAGTGGAGAAATCCAGGGAAAGGTGTAGCGCCCTCCCCTACACCTTGGTGTTGTAGCTATCGAAAAGGTAACCTTCGGGTCACCCTCGACTATGATGGCCAACTTTACTTATATATATATATATATATATATATATATATAATTGTGTGTGTGTGTGTGTGTGTGTGTGTGCTAAATCCCTTTTGGATGATTATATCAATACTTTCTTTATCCAGATGGATTTTGGCATGATTTGACAAAAGTCACAGAGATAGAATTTTTAGTATTATATATATATATATATAGAATGCTTAAAGTGTTTAATTAAGATACTAATAACTGTCTTTACTTATTACCAATTAAACGTACACGGGTCGAATTAGCTATTATTATTATTATTATTATTATTAATTTACTCATAAGAGTTTTTCACATCAGCGTTAGCTGATGGTTTTTCACTGGAGTTTGAGTGACAGCAAATCTTCTCAAGTCTCCAGGACTCTTCTCAGTATACTGGCCGTTCTCAATTATGCTGTAGTTTGGAGGGTCTCCACTCGTTCACCAACTTCCAAGTCCTTCAGCCCCTTTAATAATCCTTTGATTACTGTACCAAAAGCACCAATCACAATTGATATAATTTTCACTTTCATGTTTTATATTTCTTTTAATTTCTGCCAAGGTCGAGATAATTATCCTTCTTTATTATTATCATTCTTTATTATTATTATTATTATTATGGACGTAATTCCGTTGCCGACTTTCCATATAAACGTGAAGATATTCTATCGTATTTTCCCATTTGTAAAGATGTTCTTTTGAACTTGATTGCGTGACGTCAGCGATCACATGTTGCGCACCGGATTTCGGGAAGACACAGCCTGCGATAAATCGAGCGACGATCCCCCACCTACCAATCCATACATCTGACTTCGCGCTGGCGCGTCTATGTGTTCATCCAGGGTGCAGTCACGTGATCATAGCTGCGTACGCAGATTCTCAAAAACGCGTCATGTGAACGTCACTCAAGCATCGAGTGACGTCCCACAGAAAATGCTGTCGATTTTTACCATTTGTTAGACGATTTCATTTTTTAATGTCTCCATAAGAAATTCTTTTTTATGGAATAAACAATAACATTGATCCTAATGTGTTCACGACGTCATCACAACAACAACAACAATGATAATAATAATAATGTTTGAACGATTGGTTGTATTATTTATTGGTTAATCCTATTCATGCATATATGTTAGTTAAAGTATTCACTAATGGTCCGGTAGACCGGGGTTCAATCCCTAGTCGAGTCATATCAAAAACTCAAAAAAATGATACTAGTTCCCTCCTTGCTTAACATTCAGTAATATAAGATACTGATCGAGGGTTAGTGGAGCAATCACGGGAAAGGAGTAGCACCTTCTGCTTTACTTCAGTGTAGTAGCTAGTGAAAAGGGAGCTTTGGATCACCCTCAACTACGGTCGGCCGACTTACAACTTATTATATATATATATATATATATGTGTGTGTGTGATTTATAAGCGATTAGATGGTTGATAACATTATTAAACAAGTCAGAGATCATATCTGTTAAATAGTCAAATTTAGACAGTTAAATAGTTTCACTTATAGCTATTTATTGTTTGCATTGAGTTAAAGGGATTCAATGATTGTTAACACTAATAGTTTTATTTGCACACAGTTCGATGTTTTTAACCATTGCTATCACATACTAATAATTCAATTTTATACAAATCATTTAGTTGTACACATTTAAATGGTTTCCAGTATAGGAATTGATTAAAACGTCCTATTTGATCTATAGATGGGACCTTAGCAAGTACTACCAATTTGGGTCAGAGTTGACATGAGAGTCAAGACAATGAAAGAGTACTCCACATTCTTCAAACTTACGAACTGGATCTTCACTATCCGGTACAGTTTTTTGTCATATTCAGGACACTCGTTTGCTGTGGGTCAACAAAGATTCAGTTCCAACCGACAGAGTTGAATAATAATTATATTAATAATAATATGGAACATGAAAGTGACGATGATACCAATTTTAATTGGTGCGCTTGATATAACCACCAAAGGATTGGTACAGGATATGATGGACTTCGAAATAAGAGGACGATTGGAGACCATCCAAACTATAGCATTATTGAAATCAGCCCGAATACTCAGAGGAGTCCTGGAAACTTGAGGAGACTTGGTCACACTCAAACTCAAGTGAGAAACCATAAGTTAATGCTGATGTGAAAAGCTCTCAAATGAGTAAACTGGAGACTTGAGGAGACTTGCTGTCACTCGATCTCCAGTGAAAGACCATCAACGCTCAAATACTATTCCTATAAGAAGCTACTCTTCACCTTCTAGTCTACTCTGGTATTAGTAGCTACTGCAGATGGACTAGTTCATTGTGTGGGAAAAGGTGGGTGATACCCAACAAAAACACAGTAAAACAACCAAATAACACGAGACAAAAATGGGTAAAAAAACAACTGTATGAATATTTCAAGTGACAAACTCCCTAGATTGCACATGAGGAAACCTGAAAATGGCTACAAAAAAAAACAAAAAAAACCTATGATGAGAAACTGAATCTCTTTTAATTGCTGTACAAAATAATGCCCAAAGGACCAATTATGTAGTAAAGTGACGCAAAAGCAGTACAAGAGTAGACATGATTGGGTGGGAAAGGCGATACACTTGGAATTGTACAAGAGACTAAAACTTGACCATTCTAATAGGTGGCATATGTATGAATCAGAATCTGTCCTTGACTTTGAAGTATAAATGGATCACCTAATCCCGACTGGAAGACTAGATTTTGCAGGAAAAAAAAAGAACATGTCTTGTGGATTTATCTGTTCCAGTGGAACTCAGAGTGAAAATAAAACAAAGGGAAATTTTTAAAAAAAGACAATAAAAGAGAGCTAAAAGTTGGACAGATACTTGGATCTTGCTAAAATGCAGAAAAAGCAGTGGAACATATATGGGTGATGGTGACACCAGTTGTGCTTGAAACCGTATCAAGAGTTTTGAAAAGTGTGTGGAAAATTGAAGATTAGCGGAAGAATTAAGTGATTCCTTTTACAAATAAATTGCATACGCTTATGATACCTAAACCGGCTTATTGGACTAGTGGGTAGAATGTTCGCCAATGGCCCGGGAGACCGGGGTTCAATCTCAGGTCGAGTCATACCAAAGACATAAAAAATGGTACTTGATACCTCCTTGCTTAACACTCATCATTATAAGGTACGTATCAAAGGAAGCAATCCAGGGAAAGGAGTAGCGCCCTCCCTTACACCTCAGTGTTGTAGCAACAGTCGCCAACTTTACTTTACTATCCGACCTAAAAAAAACTTTCAATTTAATCATATCAGTGATAACTGTAGTCGAGGGTGACCAGAAGGCTCCCTTTTCGATAGCTACTACACCAAAGTGTAGGGGAGGGCGCTACTCCTTTCCCTGGATTGCTACACTTTACCCTTGATCCTTATCTTATAATGCTGAATGTAAAGCAAGGTATTATCAAGTACGATTTTTTGAGTCTTTGATATGACTCGATCTGGGATTGAACCCAGATCTCCCGGGCCTTTGGCGAACACTCTAACCATTATGCCAATGAGCGTATGCAAATTATTTGTAAAAAGAATCAGTTAATTCTTCCGCTAATCTTCAATTATCAATGATAATCTAGTGTTAATTAAGAAGAAGAATATAATCTATGCTCTAATGAATATTGCAGTTCCAGTGGACCAAAGCCCCCCCCCCAAAATAGATAAAGTGAAAGTACGACTAAAAGAAGACAAAAGAAAACCACATTGACGCCATTATTATTTGTTTTAGTATTGACTTCGCTATATAATAAAGTAAGAAAAGGTAACAGATTTAGAAAGTTGCAAGAAAAGATACATATGGCCGATGTTTGCCAAGAATAAAAAGAACGAGAAAACCTTAAATAAGCTTGTAGAATCTACAACCCAAGATCATCATCATCAAGTCGCACCATCAGCACGGATATCCCTGACCCTCTCTCGCCACCCGTCCCTATCCTCCATCGCTTCCGGTAGGTCCACAGGGCTACATCCCGTATCTACACAGACCTGCTGTATGTAGGTTTAAGCTGGTCGCCCTGCCTTAGTTCGGCCATGTGAAGGGGTCCACAAGAGTACATCACTTATGAGCTCGTCCCTACTTCTCCAGCAGTGTCCTGCATGTCCGGATCGCTAATTTTGACAACCAAGATAAAAGAATGGAATTTTGGACTAAAAAATGGACTATAGCTTAAATTAAAAAAATGAAAAGTAGAAATAAAAAAATAAATGGAAAAAATACTTAGACCTAAATAAAACTACAGATATCCGGAAATATCCGAAGCAGACAACATTAACCAAACCAAAATAAAAGAATAAGTCAGGAAGGAATACCTCAGAAGAAAAAAATGGAAAGAAAAACAACTCTATGGATATTTCAAGCTACAAATCAAGAAAATTGTATTAGAAATTATTCAGACATGGCTTTGAAAGACGACCCTGTTGAAAGAAAAAGAATATTTTTTGATGACAGGAAAAAACAATTCCAAAAGAACTTATTATACCAAAGAAAAAATTGATAATACGCAGAATAGCAAGCCTAGATTATGTGATGTCAGAAATGGAACGGTTAATCACATAATTAGAGAGTGTTGCTAAAGAGTAGACATGACAGAGTGGAAAAGGTAATTTACTGGGAATTGTGCAAGAGATTAAACATTTGCCCACACGGAAAAATAATATATATATAAGGAAAAAACTAAAAGAAAGCGAAAACAAATTATTATTATTATTATTATTATTATTATTATTATTATTATTATTATTTCAATCTTTTGGAGAGTTTTTCACATCAGCGTTAGCTTATGGCTTTCCACTGGAGTTTGAGTGACGGCAAACCTCCTCATATCTTCACGACTCTGACCAATGTTGTATTTTAGATGGCCTCCACTCGACCTGTTATTTCCGTGTCCTCCAGTCCTAGTACCAATCTTTTAGTGATTGTACCGAGTTCGCCTATTATAATTGGTACTACCGCCACTTTCATGTTCCACAGGTTTTTCAGTTCTATAGCAAAGTCGAGGAATTTATCTTTTTTTCTTTTTTTTTTTTGCTTTGCTGCAGTTTTAACGTGTGGTCATGGCAAAGTCCACTATTCAGCAGCTTCTTTTTTTATGGACACTTACAAGGTCTGGTCGTCTGGCTGAAATTGTGATCCGTTTATTTCACAAATCCCAGAGAAGTTTCTGCGTCTCATTATCCAGGACAGATTCTGGGTTGGGCGTATACCATTTCTTTGTTTGGCCAAATTTTACCAGTGGATCACATTGTCCACGCAGTCGCACTCCTTGCAAAATTTTCCCACTAGCGTTAGCTGATTGTATTTCACTGGAATCTGAGTTACATCAGGTTTCCTCATGTCTCCAGGACTCTTCTCAGCATTCTGACCAATTTCAATAATGCTGGGGTTTTGATGGTTTCAGTTCATCCTCTTGTTTCTAATTCTTGGAGTCTCCTTTCTAACTCTTTAGGGATCTTTCCGGTTACAATGGGTATCACCGACCCATTCATGTCCCGTAGATTTGTTAGTTCTCTGGCAAGGTCTAAGTACTTATCTCTCCTTTCATTTTCTTTGATTTTTTAAAAATTTATGCCCCACTAGCACGGCAAAATCAACAGTTTGGTAGGTTTTTTTTTTAATCTGTTACGAAATTAGGTGATGCGTTCGTATCTAAAAATCCTCAAAAAATTGATAGACAGAAAGAAAAAAGTTAGGAATACAATGAGAGATAGATAGATAGATAGATAGATAGATAGATAGAAATGAACAGACTTAGAGTGATTATTCTCTGTTAGATAGAGAGATAATTTCTAGATAATATATATATATATATATATATATATATATATATATATATATATATATATATAAAGAGAGAAAGATTATTTATTAGAGATAGAAGACAAAGAGAGAGAGGCGGGTAGGAGAAAGAAGAATATTATAAGATGGATAGAAAATAGGAATAGTCTGAGATAGATAGATAGATAGATAGATAGATATGAACAGTCTGAAATATATATATATATATATATATAGATAGATAGATAGATATGAACAGTCTGAGATAGATAGATAGATAGATAGATAGATAGATAGATAGATAGATAACTGATTTTAATATTTCCTCAGATTTCATATCTGGAAACATATAAACCACCTTTAAATCTGTTCCCAATATTTCCCTTACACACTGAATCTAGATCCTGGTTAATAATTTTCTATTATTTTTAGACCGACTTTCTCTTTATTTTAAAATACATTTCGAGTAATCTTGAAATGGTAAATAAGTTTGTCGTTTTATTTTATTTGTGTGTTTGTTACGTCTGAATTCTAAAAATAAACATCATCAAACCAAATATAGATGCTGATTTAACGTAAAAATGTTTGCAGTCTATTTTCGTCTTTTTTTTTTTTTTAATTCAATGTCAGTAAATAAAAGCATACACTCAATTATGTCCCTTTAAAAGTACGAATGATAATGGCGGTTATCTTTTCACTGAATGTCTGTCTCCCTTCAAGCACAATAGTATCTTTTCAGCACTTAAGAAAAAGAGAATAACGAATGTGTTCACGTGTACCGTGACGTCACAGACGAGATCTCTGACGTCGCGTGTTTCCGAAAGCATAAACGAGCGAGAGAGTGCTGTTGTTTGAATAATACAGTCAGGTGTACGAAACGAAAATAGAAAACGAATTGTATCCATAGCAGACAGAATAAAAAAATTTCAAACAATTGTTTTAATTGAATTTAAATTTTAGAACTGGATATTTTTGTTGATTGGGTCAACCGCATACAAGTGAAACGTAGGTTGACGATTAGGTTGATTGTAAGGTCTTACCAAAATTCTTTCTAAATATTCTATATACAACTTTGTACACCCAGGAACTTACAAAGTGATTAAAATGTTAACAGCATCTTGGGATTCATTTATGATATAATATTTAAAAGATTCCACGTGTTTATTATCCCAGTCAATTCATTAGAATCTCTTACATGTGCTTAATAAATTGTTGATATTTCTATGAGTCTAAACCGGACATGATGGTTAGAGTTTTCCCCAATGGTCCGGGAGACCTGGGTTCAATCCCAGGTCGAGTCATACCAAAGACTCCAAAAATGGTACTTGATGCCTCCTTGCTTAACCCTCAGCATTATATAGGACGGATCAAGGGTAAAGTGGAGCAATCCAGGGATAGGATTAGCGCCCTCCCCTACACCTTGGTGTAGCAGCTATTGAAAAGGGAGCCATCGGGTCTCCCTCGACTACGGTTGCCAACTTTACTTATTTCTCTGAGGGTATCTTTATTAGAAAAACAGAATTTTAAAAATATTTCACTATCCCTGTCAATTCGTTGGAATCTATTACATCTGATTAATGAATTGTTGATATTTCTATGAACGCGAAATGGTAGCCATCACTCACAAAAGTGCAGGTGCACACAGACACGTATATATATATATATATATATATATATAGTCATCCACAGACAGATCTGTTTCGTGCTATCAGAACTCATCAGTGTGGCTAGACATATTAGATTCCCGTGGCCGTGATGGAAACCCGGTTGACTCAAACACCAATCCAAGCTTCTAAGCCTTCAGCCACGAGGAGCCAGTAGCGTCGAAGTAAATTTTAAACGGTTATGAATCACAATTACTATTGTTTACATACATCCGTTTAACGGCTACCGACACCTCAATTCATATATGAAGAGGCTTGCAATAAACGCTAATGGCAACACGATTACTTCATTCGCCGGAGTTTATATACATATATATATATTCATCCGGAAAGGTGATACCTAGGCAGATTTCGTCTGACCCATTAGGTACTTATTTAAATATTTGCTTTATTTTGTATTGAGCACTGTCTTCGTTTACTTCGTCCTCTGTCGGAGTTTTTTCTTTTGACGAGACATTATGATATTCTTTGATTTTTTTTTCAGACAAAAAGTATGTTTTTAGTCTTTTCTTTTTTATGGAATTTTTTAGCAAATATCAATTTGTATATTTGTTTATTCACAAGTTTGATCATTTGGTTTTATCCCTTGGATTAAATATATATATATATATATATATATATATATATATATATATATATATATATATTCACCTAAAATAGAAATTATATATATTATATATATATATATATACTTTAAGAAAAACAACGAAACCGGTCACATAGGATTATAAATTTATTTCAATCCCGTTCAATCCCGGAATAAATAAAATAAATTGTTTGATAGAAAATTGTAAAAAAGAATATGATACATATGTACTACGCATAAAAAGTGGAACGAATTAATTAATTAATAATGCCTTCTAAATAATTTTGAAATGTTAAAATATAGTAAAGAAAGTAAATATTTGCCTTAATTTTAATATATCTAATACTGTACTTTTACTTGAATTTTTTACTTAAAGTTTAAATCTTAGTCAATAAAAAACCTGTAATTAAGGTTTAAATATAAATTAAAAAAAAAAAATATTTACTACACTGCTAACCGAAAGTTAAATTTTAAAACGGAAGCGGGCTTAATGAAGAGCTAATTCCTCACCCCTCTTCGACTCCCTCCCACCTCTTCGACTCCCTCATACTATCCCCTCCCACTACCATGTGTCTATTCAACTTATTATCCAAAAATGATCTGAAGAAGTCCTGTTACTTTTTTCGTGTTTTTGAAAACCTCAAAAATGCGTAACGGGATTGAAATAAATTTATAATCCTATGTGACCGGTTTCGTTGTTTTTCTTAAAGAATTTATTGCTCTGTATTATTGGTACATTGAGCTCTTTACCGGGAAAATTTCAAATATTCATGCTTGAATACCTTCTTGTCCTGATGGAATTACTCCCAACTCCGGTTTAACTGGACCAAAAATAAAAATATATATATATATATATATATATATATATTTCTCTTTGTCTCTCTCTGTGTCTCTGTGTGTTGCGGTCCGTCTGTTTCTTTACTCTCTCTCTCTCTCTCTCTCTCTCTCTCTCTCTCTCTCTCTCATAATCTTTCATCATTTACATCCCTTTCCATGTTTTTCCTTCCAGTCTCCTTCAATGTCATTTATCATGCCCTTCTTACTATCCCTCTCTCACTCTCTCTCTCTCTCACACACACACACGCGCTCACACAAACATACACATTGTAATGTATTGTAGGGACTTAGAAAACGCTTCCTGTATCTTCTACAGAAAGATGAGACCCCCACCAAAAAAAAAAAAAAAAAAAAAGATATGACACCATATGCATCTAATAGTAATTCTGCAAATATTATCATTACCATCAAACATTTATAAATTAATCAAATTTCGGCATTATATAACCTACAAGTACTTGATATGCCGTTAACCAATCTAAAACATAAATAGTTAAGATTATAATGATTTAGAAATTAATCATATTTCGGCATTAGATAACCCATAAAGAGTTGATAAACCGC
>CAUZXS010001288.1:0-24328 GCA_963585895.1 Sepioteuthis lessoniana | reverse complement strand
TTGATCAGGTGATTTTAAGTCAAGGTGGCCAACTTGAAAAATGAAAATATCCCTCATTACTTTCTAGGCTAACCTCAGTTGTTATGAGTAAATCAAATTTAGTAGTATGTATGTATCCAACCCCTCTGTCACAGGCAGGATGTGACACAAGGTTAATTTTTTAAGCAGAGTACAGCTGGTTTAAAGTTAGAATTTTCCTTCTCCCAGACAGTTTGCCAAGCTCACTCTAAAGAGCTAAGTCTGCCCTGCTATTTACTCATAGTTAGGGAAAGAACAGATGGCTAAATGCTTTCTCCAAGGGCATTAGTGAAAAGTGAAATACAATCAGCCGCATCCAGGATTTGAACTTGGGTCCCCAATTCCATTTCCTACATCAATTACTATCATGCTAAGTGAGCCTTCTCAAATCAAATTTAGTAGTAATGGCTTTTTAGAGCTTGACGAAAATCAGCAGTTTACTGTTAGTGTATTTATAATCATTCTTTTATAGGGTAGACTGAGAGCCCAAAATAGCCTGTGCAAATACCTAAAATCAACCCATTAATATAGGTTGTGATACTGGTGAGGACAGTAAACCAGTATATCAAGGGTATTGTTCTATTATAAAAAGGGAAAAAAGCATGATATATAATAAATATAGTACAATATAAGTAGGCAGTGCATTTTAGAGAAAGTAGAATACTTTAACACAAGTTGATAATATGATTAGAACAGAAACATTATAACTCTCCCTTTTTACTGTTGAGTAGCAGAAACCACAGAGAGTTAAATTCCATGCTGGTCTGGCTTTGCTGTGGCTTCAGCTACTCAACAGAAACAAGGGACACAAAATGGAGTTTGGTAAAAAGACCAGAGAACAAATTTATGCAAAAAAAAAAAAATCTCTTTGATACCATTTTTGCTTTACGCTTGAAAGAAAGATACCAGAATAAAAGTCTCTTTCCTTATTGGGATGTATTTTATAGCTGAAGAAAACCAGAGACTTTACTGATGAAAATGTCATGTGAATAACAAAATAAGAAGGAGATGCCTGAAGAATTCTTGAAACTTAAATAGTTTAATAAAAGATTGCTTGCAGTAAAAAACAAGTATCTTATATACATCTTACAAGAAATGATCAAAAGTATTGAAATTGAATCTTAAAATCAGGGCTTCTCAAAGTGGTTCATATGTCATATAATTGCGGAAGGATTTTTTTTTTATATTATCATTTTTCGTTGTTTATATCTTATCATTCGGTTAAGTTAGGCTCAGAACTATTCGGCTTAGTGCACTTTCAAGTGCACACATTGAGTGCAGTTCACGCTTGATGTGACAATCACAAATGTCATAATAAAAACTCCAGATAGGAAATGAGACTGGGGTGTGGATGATGTCATGCCCGGAAGTGATGGGAATTTTGGTGATTTTTGAAAAAAGTAGTTAGTTGAGATGTGACACTGGATGAGGCTAGTTGAGATTCGGACCTGGGCGAAGCCAGTCCAGTTGTGGTCTACGGGATGCGCTGCGTGTTTGTTGGGTCAGTGAGTTGAGATTCTGACTCTGGGCTGAGAGTTCAGCTGAGGAGTTGAGTGAAGAACGATATAGAAACAGTCAGCATAGTAAAAATTGTGTCTCTCTCTCCTCGTGTCGAAAAACTAAAAGTAAAAAAAAGTTAATAAACGTTTCATACCTGAACTAAAGAAAGTCGTCAATATTTTTTCATATTTCAGGATTTCTATGCATATGAACAATTCATGTATCCGTATATTTTACAATATTCGTATCATGGATATGTTACACATATAGCCATCTGGGGATGAATAAAGTTTTGGCAAGGGGGAATAAAAGCATTGACAGTTCACAGGGAGGTAAATTTACTAGTTTGCATTTATAAATCCCTTTATAATGGAGAAGAAAAAATATTGGACCATGTAGCAAAATATCCCAAGATTTGTGCAACTAATGAGCCCATTTTACGAGATTTTCCAAGTTTGTATATAGTGGAATCTGGGTTTAACCATGTACATTATTTATTAAACAAATAGAGAAGCATTTTGAACACAGAAATGTCCTATTGGCAGGGATTAGAATATGTTAACTGTATCCCCAGAAGAGGTGTAAGACCCCACCACCAAAGGGGCATCCTTAGTATAACTCTATTGGCTTAGTGGTAGAGTGTTCACCAATAGCCCGGGAGACCGGGGTTCAATCTCAGGTAGAGCCATTCCAAATACTCAAAAAGTGGTACTTAATACTTTCTTGCTTAACACTCAACATTATAAGGTACATTTCAAGGGTAAAGTGGAGCAATCCAGGGAAAGGAGTAGCACCCTCCTCTACACCTCAGTGTAGTAGCTATTGAAAAGGGAGCTTTCAGGTAGCCTTCAACTATGGTCGCCAACTTTACTTAATTACATCTGCTGATGAGACTACAGTTCTGGAGCTCTGGGAAGTGTGGAGCACTCCTTCATTGTCATTACTCCCAGGTCCACTTTGACCTGAAGTGAAAGTACCATTAAGGGTCCCATATATGTGTCAAATAGATCTGTTTGCAAATTATTTGTATTAGATTGGAATACTTGATATCATGTAAACTTGTGCAAAATCTCTTAAGAAACTACACAAATAAATGTAAATATAGATGTACAATATATGTAATTCCCTAACTTCTAGGCATAAAATAACTCCAAATGGGTTGACATGCTGTTAAAATCAATCTATCAACCAATCATTTTGAACATAGAATGTAGTGATTTGCAGCTCAAACTTAGAAACCTTCAACCTAATATTCATGATTGTGTCAGTGCCCACCAAAACATCCTTCTCATAAAAAGTAATTCATTAATTAAAGGTATGTTTGCATTTGTATTTTGCTGATTCTTTTCTCATGTAAATTGTATTAAAGGTATATTTGCATTTGTATTTTGCTGATTCTTTTCTCATGTAAATTGTATTAAAGGTACATTTGCATTTGTATTTTGCTGATTCTTTTCTCATGTAAATTGTATTAAAGGTACATTTGCATTTGTATTTTGCTGATTCTTTTCTCATGTAAATTGTATTAAAGGTACATTTGCATTTGTATTTTGCCGATTCTTTTCTCATGTAAATTGTATTAAAGGTATGTTTGCATTTGTATTTTGCTGATTCTTTTCTCATGTAAATTGTATTAAAGGTATATTTGCATTTGTATTTTGCTGATTCTTTTCTCATGTAAATTGTATTAAAGGTACATTTGCATTTGTATTTTGCCGATTCTTTTCTCATGTAAATTGTATTAACGGTATGTTTGCATTTGTATTTTGCTGATTCTTTTCTCATGTAAATTGTATTAAAGGTATGTTTGCATTTGTATTTTGCTGATTCTTTTCTCATGTAAATTGTATTAAAGGTACATTTGCATTTGTATTTTGCTGATTCTTTTCTCATGTAAATTGTATTAAAGGTATGTTTGCATTTGTATTTTGCTGATTCTTTTCTCATGTAAATTGTATTAAAGGTATGTTTGCATTTGTATTTGGCTGATTCTTTTCTCATGTAAATTGTATTAAAGGTATATTTGCATTTGTATTTTGCTGATTCTTTTCTCATGTGAATTGTATTAAAGGTATATTTGCATTTGTATTTTGATGATTCTTTTCTCATGTAAATTGTATTAAAGGTACATTTGCATTTGTATTTTGCTGATTCTTTTCTACTGTAAATTGTATTAAAGGTATATTTGCATTTGTATTTTGCTGATTCTTTTCTCGTGTAAATTGTATTAAAGGTATATTTGCATTTGTATTTTGCTGATTCTTTTCTCCTGTAAATTGTATTAAAGGTATATTTGCATTTGTATTTTGCTGATTCTTTTCTCATGTAAATTGTATTAAAGGTACATTTGCATTTGTATTTTGCCGATTCTTTTCTCATGTAAATTGTATTAAAGGTATGTTTGCATTTGTATTTTGCTGATTCTTTTCTCATGTAAATTGTATTAAAGGTATGTTTGCATTTGTATTTTGATGATTCTTTTCTCATGTAAGTAAGTAAAGTTAGTCGACCTTAGTCGAGGGTGATCGGAAGGCTCTCTTTTCAACAGCTACTTTACTGAGGTGTAGGGGAGGGTGTTACTCCATTCCCTGGACTGCTTCACTTTACCCTTGATATATACCTTATAATGCTGAGTGTTAAGCAAGGAGGTATCAAGTACCATTTTTTGAGTGTTTGGTATGACTTGACCAGGGATTGAACCCTGGTCTCCCGGACCATTGGCAAACACTCTACTCATTAAATTGTATTAAATTCTGGTAAATTAGTTGTTTTGTGATATAATATTCAATTAATTTATTTAAAGGTGAATAGAAATTAAATGTGGTTACAAGAGGTATAAAAAAAGTTTTAGAATCCCTACTTTAAATCTCTAAAAATCTTAAATTTATATTAGGAAATGTGCATAGTTAATCAACTTATATGATAAAGTGATGATATTTAGACAGTTAGGAGAAGTCAAAAGATTTCAGTTCCAAATATCAATACCTTATGATCAGCTCTCAGAGTACTTTTTGATCTGCAGTTTTTGGCAAAACACAGGATTGTGCAAGTGTAGCACCCTCCATACTCACCAGACCTACTTATCCCATTTAACTTTTTCTAGTTTCCTAAACTAAAAATTCATCTCAAAGGTAAGATTTAAGAACATAGAGGACATTAAAAGAAATATGATAGAGCAGATTTACACCTTATCAAAAATGAAGTTTTATAGGTGCTTTGACCAATAGAAAACTCACTGGAATAAATGTGTTGAATGCCAAGGGGACTATTTTTTAAGAAAATGAAATTTTTTTATTCATTGTTCAATTCTGTCTTGATAAAAAGAGCTTTAATGTCAATACTTTTTTGAACATGACTTGTATGTGCTCACAAAATAAAATTATCATGAAAATTCGGGAACAAAAAAGAGGTATTGAAAATGAATTAAAAAAGATACAAAAATAGTTTAAAGGAAAGACAGAGTGAAAAAGAGAAAGGGGAAGAGAGAGATATATAGGAAAAGAGAAAGAGAGAGAGAGATAAAGATAGAGATGTGCTTTGACCAATGGAAAATTTGTTGGAATAAGAGTGCAAATTGCCAAGGAGACTATTTTAGAGAAAATGAATGTTTCACTCATTGTTCATTTCTGTCTTGATAAATAGAGCTTCAATGTAAATACCTTTTTGAATACGCCCACAAAATAAAATTATCTCAAAAAATTAGTGAATAAAAAGGAAGTATTGAAAATAGGTTAAGCAAAACAAACCAAAAAAAAGTGTAAAGGAAAATGAGAGGAAGGTGGAAGAAAGAAAGAAAGAAAGAAAGAAAGAAAGTAGGAAGAGAAAGAGAGAAAAAGAGAGAGATAATTGCACTTCTATCAACAGGATCATATTGCATTGCCTAGTCATTTTCATTAATAAAAGAATATTTGTTGAGAAGCATGCACAAGTGGGGGTGACTGACTCTGCCGGCTATGGCAACCCGGGCCAAGGAAGTAAATGATATCTCTATGTCCTTCTAATGCCTTCATTAACTAGCCACTGTGGTCAGCTTGTGCAACAAAATAATACAAGGAAAGAAGCTGTAAACCCTTTAGTAAGAAAGAAAAAAAGAAAAGAAAGACAAGGAAGGAAGATTAAAAGATAGAGGGAAGACAGTAACTATGAATAAAAAACTAACAAACAAACAAACAAACAAACAAACAAGCAAAAGACAAATAAAAAAGCATGAAGAAGAGAAAGAAAAAAGTTAACTTTTTACTTATCTTATGAAATTCCTTATTTAAATGTTTTTGATCTCTCAACAGGGCTTAGAATATGTTGATTGCATACTCTGCAGAGGAGTAACTCCCTTCCACACACACACACACACACATAGGGGTATCTTGGGTATGACACCAAACTACTTCTGGTGGGTGGGGTCACCTTTTTATTGGCATTACACCCAGGTCTACTCTAACTTGATGTGCTAGTACCTGTTAGAGTCCCATCTATAATTCTGTTTGAAAAATATTAGTAAATTGGAATACTTGAAACCATATAACTGCATGCAAATTATTTGTATTTGATAGGAATACTTGAAATCATATAATTAAGTATAGATTATTAGTATTAGATTGAAATACTTGAAACCATATAACTGCATACAAGCAAATGATTATTATTAAATTGAAGTAATTATTTGAAACCATATAATTGTGTATAAATTATTAGTATTACATCGGGATACTTGAAACCATACAACTGTGTGCAAATTACTTATATTAGATAGGAATACTTTATATTATATATATATTATCCTCACCCCTCTACACAAGCAGGATGCAGTACAAGGTCAATTTTTTAGGTAAAATTTAACAGGTTTGAATTCAGAGTTTTCCTTCTCCAAGACTGGTTGCTATACCAAGGTTAAAGGGCCTAGTCTGTCCTAATATTTACCCATAGCTTGTGGGAAAATAGAGTGATACCTTTCCTAAGGGTATTAACACTATGTGAAATGCAAACAGCCTTGATTAGGATTTGAACTCCGGTCACCATGCTCATTTCCTGCTACAATAACCTTCATGCTATGAGCACCTCTATTATATAATATAACTGTATGGAAGCACATGAATATAAACGAATAAAGTGCAATATGGAATTTATTTCAATCTTATATTTTTTAAGGAACTCTAATAATTAAATAAAAGTAGAATAAAATAAGAAGCAGAATCTATCTTTCTACTTCCAGGTCGACAATATTACTTGGTGACCATAGTCAAGGGCAATCCGAAGGCTCCCTTTTCAATAGCTACTACACCAAGGTGTAGAGAATTTCCTTGGATTGCTCCACTTTACCCTTGAAACATACCTAATAATGCTGATTGTTAAGCAAGAAGATATCAAGTACCTTTTTTAGAGTTCCTTAAAAATATAAAATTGAAATAAATTCCATCAGAAATTTTTTTGATAAGATTTGGTTTGGTTTGTTTAAGGGCATATCAACTCCTTATGGGTTAGTTAAGATTGAAGTTTAGTTTGTTTTTAAATGTTGATTACAATAACTGTATTTTTGATGTTCCAGTGCATTTATAAAAAAAATTGCACTTTTGAGTCTGGGTCATTGGCAAACACACTACCCAATAGGCCAATGGACCGCTATACACATAATTAATTCAAAGGTTTTATATATATTTTTAAGAATGCAGTCATTCTTCTCTTGAGAAAATAATTAATTTGTGTGTTTATCTTCTTCAACCTCAAAAACACTGAGAATTTTAGTATTTGTCTGAAGAGATGGTCCTAAGTGGAATGTGCTGTCATATGTGCTGATGTCATATAAGAATGTTGTGAAGAAATAATTTTCTTTTGCACTGAGAACAATTAGTGCATAATAACAAACAAAATATTTATCGCTCCATCCACCTAAACTAATTCTAATTAGTAAAATAAAAGCAAAATTAAATGTTAAACAAATAGTATTAAAAAAATATATATGAGAATATGTTGTACATTTTCTTCGTAGTATAAAGTAAATACTTTTTTTAATCAAAATAGAATCTGCCATATTTTATTTAATAAATTTTGGAACTTTATTTGATAAAATTTCAGAATTTTTATAGATGGAATTATTATTATTATTATTATTATTATTATTATTATTATTATTATTATTATTATTATTATTATTATTATTCAGGTATTCATGTACAAACTGTACAAATCGCATAAACTGTTAAGTCAGAAAGTCACTGTGTGGCTTCAGCACATGCGTCATCACATTTAACTTTGCATTATCTTTTTAGATAAGTACTTGAATTTTAACTTAAGGAGAATTATGAAACGTAATAAGTTGACATGAGAAAGAAAGAAAGAAAGAAAGAAAGAAAGAAAGAAAGAAATGTGGAAGTTCTTTATGCGATGAAGAGAAAAATAATTAGATAGGAAAAAAGAATAAGTACACAGAGAAAAAAATGACGATAAAAATAGGAAAATAATAGAAAATATTTTTTAAAAAGGAGAGAAGAGAGAGAGAGAGAGAGAGAGAGAGAGAGAGAGAGAGAGAGAGAGAGAGAGAGAGGTAAGAAAACAGACGAATATACAGCAAAAAAAGAAAGAAAAGAAAAGAATTCAAGGAAAATAAAGAAAAAGTAATTCAAAGCAAGAAAAAGCGATCGAGTTGCCAATTAAAGAAAGAGGAAATGTGGTAAAAAAGAAAAAAAAGACGTTTTAAGTCAAATGCCAGATGGGGTCGTACCATAATCATCGTTAAGAAAAAAGATAAAGAAAGATAAAAAAATTGAAGAAAATTTGGAGCAGTCAGAAAACAGCAAAGAAATGAGTAAAGAGAGAGAGAGAGAGAGAGAGAGAGAGAGAGAGAGAGAGAGAGATGAAATTGAAAGCTTATGAAATTAAAAAGAAGCCAGTGGAAATACTGTACTTACTCGTGTATAGGTCGAATTTGGGGGGGAAAAAACCTTAGGCGTAACAATTAGCGTCGACCTGATAGTAATAATTTGGTAAGGTTGAAATTTAAACAAGATAAAAGACAAGGAAGAAACCCTTGGTTCCATAATGAATTGGTGACTAAATCAAAAGTCAACCTTTACACCATATCGATAATAACTGAAACAAAATAAAACAAAACAAAAAAAAAAGAAATTTTTAAAAGTGAAGAAACTTAATTATAGTTGGGTGCGAACAGGGAAGTTAGAGTTTTAAAAAGAAGGGTGAAGTGGGGGCTACTGGGTGAGTGAACCCAGAATTTCCTTAGAGGAGGGTTCAGGAAGTGTCCCCCATACATACTGTGCACAGTCATTGATTGTCGCTGAAAATCAACAATACTTGTATAAATTCATTGACTATATATATATATAACATCGGATTGAAACATTTTGATGTTTTTTCTAGTTTAGCGTGCGAGTTTGCCTTCCTCTTCCTTATTCAATATTCAGTCTCAATACATTTTTTTGTGGATTATTGCAAACAGTAACACCGAGAGACCTAGACACCAGACAGCACAAATAATAGCTGGAACCAGAACCTAGAAAATATCTAGTCTTTTTCTTTCTTTCTTTTACAAATAGACAACACAACATAACATCATGCACACTTAAAGACTTTTGTGAGCCTTCTTAAGTTATCTAAGTATTTGTTGTTGATTTTTTCCTTTTTTCCATTATGAGAATGCTGGAAAAGAAAACAACCTCAAAACAATCATTTTCTTTGCTTTTTATGAAATAAATAAATAGATAAATGAATGAATAAATAATATTTGAAAATAAGAAGGAAGAATAAAATTTCTATGTAAGGGGCAGTGTACACACAAATACACACACACACATATACATGTACACACACACACACAAAGAGAAAGAAGTAAATACTCTCATCTATTTTCCTTTTTCCTTTTTTGTTTTTACCTTTTCTTTCTTTTTCTTTCCTTTTTGCTTTTTTTAATCTAAACACACAGAGAAACACCTTTAGAAATGATAAAGCTCTTTCTTTTTTCCTTTATCTGTAAGTAGATCTCTCTCTCTCTCTCTCTCTCACACACATACACAAACATACACATTACACAAACACAGAGAGACACACTGTGCACACAATGACGCACACACAGGAAATACACATATACAAATAAATTCGCCTAACCAAGTAATGGTTCCATTTCAGTAGCTGCACGTGTATGTCTTTATTTGTTGCGGACGTACACAATATTGTACATCAACATCATCGTTTTTTCTTCTTTTTTTAGTGTCACTAAAGTTGTGTGTAAGATGGTCAGGTTTTGTACACGGCAGCTGTGTCTGACGGTGAATGAATGTTAAAAATTGTTTTTATATTGACAGTTTGTACGTGTAAATATGTAAGAAGGGAGAAATATAATAGTGTTCATTGTATATGTCACTACAAGTAAAATTGGTTGTAGTCTGTGTTTTGTGCCCGTGTGTTTGTCGAGTGAATGAGTGTATGTGTGTATATGTGTATGTATGTCTGTGAAAGAGAGAGTGAATGATTGTCTAAGTGTGTGTGTGTGTGTGTGTGTGTGCGTGTGTGTGTGTGTGTGAGAGAGAGAGTGTGTTTGTGTGTATATGTGTGCGAGAGAGAAAGTGTATGAGTATATGTGTATGTATGCTTGGGAGAGAGAGAGAGAGAGAGAGAGAGTGAATGATTGTGTGTGTATGAGAGAGGGAGTGAGATAGAGAATGTGTGTATATGTGTGCGAGAGCGAAAGTGTATGTGTGTGTGTGTGTGTGTGTGTGTGTGTGTGTGTGTGTGTGTGTGTGTAAGATAAAGAGGGAGAGAGAGAGAGAGAGAGTAAATTATTGTGTCTGATAGTGAATGATTATGAGTGTGAGAAATGGCAAAAGAGAGGAGAGAGAGAGGGTGGATGATTATGTGTGAGTGTATATGTGTGGGAGAGAGTGAATGATTGTGTGTGTGAGAGACTGAGAGAGAGATAGAGAGAATAATGATTGTGATTACGTGTGCTAGAAAGAGTGAATGCCAGAGGTTATGTGTGATAGAGTAAAGGCGCGCGCGCGCGTGCGTGCGTGCGTGTGTGTGTGTGTGTGTGTGTGTGTGTGTGTGTGTGTGTGTGTGTGTGTGTGAAAGAGAGAATTAATGTTTATATGAGATAGACATTGATTGCGTGTGCGTGAGAGAAAGAGAATGATTGTGTTTGTGTGAGTGCAGGTAAGAGAAAGAGAGTGAGTGAATGTTTACATGAGAGAGAGAATGATTGCGTGTGCGAGAGAGAGACAGAGACAAAGACAGAGACGGAGACAGGGAATAATTGTGTTTATGTGTGTGTGGGGTGAGAAACAGATTCCGTGAGTGGCGGGGTAAGAGAGAGAGTGAAAGACATATAGAGATAGAGAGTGGTTATTTGTATGTGTATGAAAGAGATTAGTGTGTGTGTGTGTGTTGCACTGGTTGCTGGAACAGAGGGAGTGGTACAAGTAGCAGTTTATTTGTACGTACAATAATGCAGACATAGCTGTGCACGTGCAATTTTTTTACGATATACAAAACTCTCACCACGTTTTTATTTGTGTTTCTTAAGAGCACGTATAATCAGTAGTCAAATAGTAGTAACTACACAAGTACGATACACTTGTTAAAAAGCACACACACACACACACACACACACACACACACACACAACATATCAGCGAATTGGGTGTTAATGTAGTGTTGTCCATAATACATACACACAATTGTTACATTCACGGTACACACGGACGAATACATGTGTATTAAATGCCTTATACATAAAAGTACGTTTATGAACATTAACACTTTAAAAAGAACTGAGTCTAAAGTATAGCAGGTAAACATAATTAATGGTTTTCATTACACACTGAATAAAACGTACAACACATTACACACGATAAAGACCTGAGATGACATCAAGTTATTAAACATTAAAGATAACTAAAAAAGAATCGTTTTGTCTGTCTATGGTATCGACAGAGACCCACAAACTTAAATTGAATAAAAGCCTGATTTCTTCTATTAAATCACACGGTATGTAAGTACGTATTTATTTATTTTCTAAAAAAAAAATCTTAAGACTCATGGTGTAGTAATCAAAATAAACGCGCGAGGGCGCGTGCGCGCGCACGCACACACATAATTTCATGCACACATATTTACATACCACAAATTATTCGTCAGCTAGTGCACTCATTTTGTGTTTACAAAAAATTACACATAGCTTACACACTCTCTCACACAGGCATACACTTTCTCTATTTCTTTCTATCTCTCACACATACACACACGCATAGATAGATAGATAGATAGATAGATAGATAGATAGATAGATAGATAGATACATACATACATACATACATACATACATACATACATACGCATAAAATGAACTCTACCTTGTGAAACGTCTCTGGTCTCCTTTCTGATATTCAACACATAATTTAGCTACAAAACTAGGAGAAAAAGGCATAGTCGAGTAAGTTTATCAATAAAACTGTACAGACAGCTATATGCACATACATACATACATACATACATACATACATACATACATACATACACACATCTTATATTCACATTAATTGCACATACGCCTTTTTTAACACCAAGAAGAGAGATAAAAAAACCCTCCTCCCTCATAACAACATTGTCATATGCATATAAAATTCAAACACAAGTAACTTATTATTCGTCATGAAATCGGATTGAATTTTAGACTTCGTCATTTCATTTATAGTATTACGCGAACAGCGAGCGCGCTCGGAGGCGTGGACACTTGATTATTTTGTAGATAAACGACTCTAGTACACACACACACACACACACACACACACACACACACACACAACATTCTTAGTTTTAGGTCGTGCGTATGACATTCTACACACACGAAGCTTTCTTTCTCGCTCCTACTTGCAAATTATAGCAACATAAGTTTTTGGTTAATTTATATACCCTATCCCCTAAAAAAACCTCCAACAACCTACAAACATATGAACAAAATCACACACGCACTTACCCATGTATATAGTAAAGCTAACACATATAACATACATGATGTGTAGATCAAGTTACACACATACACACGCAGACATGTTCACCCATACCGCCGACGACTCTTACAGTCAATGAACACAAGTAATCCATTTCCTCTTTTTCTACTAATAAACTAGTAGTAGTAGTAGTTCTAGTAGTAGTAGTAGTAGTAGTGATGGTAGACTAGTGTTGGATGTTGATGAAGAAAAAGTAGCAGCGGCAGCAACTGTAGTACGACTGATGAAGTTGGTATCTCTCAGTGTTTTCTTTCTTTCTTTCTTTCTGCCCGGGTGCTACCACCAGGTATGCTGCTGTCTACCTATAAACTCACACTTTACTCATTCGATAACCACTCCAGTTTTATCCCATTTATTTACTTATTTCCCCCCACCCGACTTTTTTTATCTCACTCAGCAAAAAAATAAATATAAATAAATAAATAAATAATAATGATAATAGTAATAATAATAGTAGTAGTAGTAGTAGTAGTAGTAGTAATAATAATAATAATAATAATAATAATAATAATAATAATAATAATAATAATAATAATAATAATAATAATAATAATAAGAAGAAGAAGAAGAAGAAGAAGAAGAAGAAGAAGTAACTAACTAAATAAATGAAATAGAATGACTACTACAGAATTAGTTGAAAAAAGAGTTGGAATGTTAAAAAGACTCACATACATACATACACACTACTAATGAAAAAAGAAAAAGAAAAAGACACATGTTTACGTATCTGCGTGCGTGTGTGCAAACATATACACACAATGTTGTACATATACATACAATACTGTACACACACGTGCGTACATCTCCATCCTTTCCAATATACATCACATAGCAGAAATTCGATTAATTGCAAAATTAACCAGACACACAAAAATTAGATTTTCAATTCAATTTTATTCATAGAATATTTTTGCTGATTTAGTTTTTAAGCAATTAACCAAGTAACAACACACACACACACACACACACACACACACACACACACACACACACACATATATATATGTGAAAATTTTTAGACATGAATACTCCTATAAATTAATGATTAAAACATGAATACTTGCCAAGTTGGTCATTTAATGTACAGAGCAAAAACATGATAATTATTACTTAATTTGACAAAAATATATCTTATTTTTAATTAGACAAAATTAAGTGTAAGTAGTAGTAGTTTAAATGTTATAATCTAAAAATCTATTTGTAGAATTTATCTGAAAAAAAAGTAAAAAAAGAATTCTATTACATTGCTTGTCTGTCTGTCTGTTTGCCTGTCTGTCTGCTTGGTTGGCTGGTTTTGTTGAAGAAAGGTTTTCTTTGCAGACTTCCACATTATTACTCTAAAGTTTTCATGTATGAATTGAATAATAAGCATGTTTTATTCAAGCGAGATACGATATCTTATTCAAAAAGAAAAAAGGCTATAAAATTATATTTTTCGCAAATAATAAATCCCAAATATGTTCATTTCTATTGTGTAGTGTGTGTATTTTTCTTCTATTGTAACTGGTATGAAAATCTGTAGTGCGCCTAATTGCGTGTATGTCAGAAGAGCTTTTGACAAGTAAAGAGCATGCGTATGTATGTATCTATGTATGTATGTTACCCTCTTCTCTGTTATATAAAGTGTGCGGAATACATCTGAAATGTGTTAGTACCATTGTGATAGTATGTATCAAGTGAAGTGTACTTATTTATTTATTTTTTAATTACTACAATACTCCACTATAACCCTGATGCATCAAGTCGTGAAGATGACATGTTTAAAAACCTACACATTCCTAGGGGAATATGTGAGATAATATTTTTCATTCGATTTCTCTAGCCCTAAAATTCTTTCAAATGATAAAAATCGATATTTTCAAAATAAACCTTGAAAATAGCCTTACTTGCTTGCGTAGCGTTCGCAGTATAAACACGAACATATTCATTTTGAACAGAAAAAAAATTTGCTCTCCAAAAAGTTTTTAAAACCCATGGAACATCAAATTCAAATAAAACACAAATGAAATTTCAAAGAAAGGGAGGAGGATACAACACACTTAGGAAAATTCAAATATAAAATATTCTTATGTATTCTCTTGCTGGTTTTTTCCCCATATCTCCAAGGGAAAGGAATGAGTAATAGCATTGATCAAGAAGAAAGTGTCAGGAGAGAAACTGAAGGGAAAAAAGAGAAAAAAGATTAATGAAATATTAGAAGAATGAATGAATGAACTAGAGGCGCGCATAGGGAATAAAGAGGCTTGAATTAAAACTGAAAGGAGATAGATAGATAGATAGATAGATAGATAGATAGATAGATAGATAGATAGATAGATAGATATCCATTCCAAGGACACACGTATGTTTGTACATATATATGTACGTACAGGGATAAGCACACATTAAATGAGGGTGTGGATAAAAAAAATGAATTAAGAAATGAATATTGATGTAATGAGAAGATATAACCATGGTTTTAAATATATATATATATATATATATATATATATATATATAGAGAGAGAGAGAGAGAGAGAGAGAGAGAGAGAGAGATAACAAGCTATATATGTAGTATAAAATTTGGTAACGTGTGTAGATGAGATGTAAATGGATTCAAAGTGGAAATTATAATGGGTAAAAACTAAAAATAAAACAACTAGTTATGAAGGAAAAGTAATTGATGGAAGTTGAAAAAGTGATTAAAAAAGTGAAGGAATCTAAGAGGGGGAGATAAAAAGAAGAAAAGGTGACTAGAGAGATTGAGAGAGATAGAGAGAAAGGGAATAGTGATAGAATAAAATCAAGAAAGTGTGAGAAGAGGGATGTAGATCATAAGGTTTGGATAGAGAATGGAACATTGGGCTGGAGTGTTGTTATTTCTTGTTGTTCCCAACATTTGACTACAGCTCTACTCCCACAAACAGATTGTATTGAGGGAGAATTGATGCCAGCATATCTTGGCAGCAGCAGTACACCTTACTGCCTCAGTCCATCCCACCATCATTGAACCGACAGGCTTGGCAGGGCTGATGAGGCTGGTGCCACTACTGGCTTTCTCCATATAATTGGCCTTTACACCCCCACGTCCAACATCTCATTCCTCCCACTCGCTTTTTCCCTTATTCAGATGCTCCTCTTTCTCTCCCCATGACTTTTTCTTGGTTTACTCTCCTTTTTTTATTCTCTTTCTCCCACAGGCATTATTTTCTTTCTTTTCTTTTTAATCATTATTCTCTCCAAACATTTTAAAAGTCTTTCTTCATTTCCCCTTCCTCTTATGTAGTCAATGAAAATTAACTATATATATATATATATATATATATATATATATATATATATACATATATATAGTCAATTCAAATTATATTAAAATCATTTATACAAAAGTTTAGAGGTTCATGCCTTTTTCTAAGGTATTTGCTATTGGCACGGAAAAATTTTACTAACAGAACCCACCGACAAAAAGTCCGAGAGGCACAATTTTGTTGGAATAGTAGTAGTAATAGTAGTAGTAGTAGTAAAAAAGACTGACTGCACTCTAACTTTTTCAGTAACTGTTTCGTGCAGCAATTTCACTTAGAAAAATTAGGGAATTTTTCTTTCAATTTACTTCTCTTTCCGCGCGTTTTAAGATTTTCCCTAAATAATGTCCATTTTAATTCTGTTTAATATTCCTGAGATTATATGAAAAATTAGTTTTCCATTATTTCTCCTTTTTGCTTTTCTACACATCTAATATTCTTCATAGTCCTCCTTTTATTCTTATTGTCCTATCTTACTGTTTTCTCGCAATTCTTGTCTTCTTGCTTTGCAAACTCAATCACTAGCACCATTTTTATACTCCCTTTTCTCCTTTTTCTATTATTAAACATACTTCCCATTTCAACTTCCTGCTGTTTCATATTTTATACTTTATTTTCTCCCTCCTTAAAAATACCAAGGAAGTAAATTTTTTACTAAAAAAATTACTTCCTCTTGTGTTTGTACATATATATATATATATATATATAATTTTACTTGCCAATTAAGGCCTCACAATTTAACGCCCAACTTCTACATTTTCAATTATCTTATTTTTTCAACATTCCCTACTTATTTCTTTTTATCTTTCGTTTATCCCTCAACATAGCAGTGACTTTGTTTAATGTTACTTCACCCTCTCCAGTGTATTTTTTTTTATTTCTTGCAAATAATAAACCTCTCCCTTGCTTCACTGTCTGGACTATTCTATTACTACATCGCCGTGGTTGTGTATTACACTAAGTCTGATTCTATGCCTTTCTGTTTCTCTTACCAACCCCAGTCAAAGCTAAATTCTCTTCTGGACGTCTTTCCTTCACCGCCATTCTACCCACCTCATCCTTCGTCTAGAAGCTTACCGCTTCCTTTTTTTCCCCTTCCCGACTTCCTCTTCATTTCTGGGTTCGCACATGCGCTGTACGTTCTTCCTGATTGACCCTCACTCATACATACACATATAATATTAATTAAGCGCAAACACAAATACCGAATGCGCATATACACACACACACACACACACACATATGCATACATATTAGTGAAAAGGCGGGGGAGAGAGACGCCGCCATGAAGTAAGCGACAGAAGGGGAGGAATTTAGTCACAGACATTGGAAAAAGAGTAGTAGTAACAGGAAGAGAGACGGACTAATGTACACAGAAAGAGGGGTAAAGCGAGAAGTTTAACGATCAAGTAACATTGACATAGAGAGGGAATGTTAAGCAGCAGAGCAACTACCTAGAGTAGTAATAACAGTAGTAGTAGTAGTTGTTGTAGTAGTAGTAGCAGCAGCAGCAGCAGCGCGGACCAAAGCACAGGTACCCGTCTTTTATCTCCTTATTTTTTTCTTGCTCTTCAAGAAGACCACCAGTTTGTTGTTGTCATGTTTCTTTTAAAGGTCGAAAGTTTTAGTGGGTAAATCTGAAAAAAGTCTATTTTCACCCTTAAAACTCGTTGAAAACCCGAAATTGCTAGTTTATTTGCCCGTGCTCGGTTGACTGAAGCTCCCCCCCTCTTTCTTCTCAACTCTTGGTCTAAATCTTATATGGTTGTCGTGTCCAGCTGTGGACAACACTCATCGACTGTCCAGTAACTCAGACTTTTTTCATGCATGCACTCCAAACTATATTTTCGACTCTTATTTGTTTTATATCTTTTTATTTCCCTTGATTTTTCGGGAATTTTATTTTACCCCCCCCTATTTATTTATTTATTTATTTTTATTTATTTATTTGCTGGACCATGTCGACGTGTAGTGGAATATATACTATTTTAACTATATGGGTGTAATACCCTCTCTCTCTCTGTTTCTCATACAGTCTTTTACTCCCCTTCACTTACTCTCTGTTAACTTGTATATATGTCTGGTTCCACACTCTCTTTCGTACTCACGATCTCCCTTCGTTGTCGATATCTATCTGTCATTTTACTCCCTCAAAAGACCATTTTCATAAAGAACTCGACAGAATTTCCCTAAAAAGAAATTTCTTTTTCTTTTATTCACACACTAGAACATTTTGAAGCTCTTAAAATTGTAACCCTCAAATCTTACTTATTCTGATTATTTGTATTTTATCATTATTATTCATCCTTGCCTCCCTCTCATCACTAGTGGATCATCTTCCTTTCCCAAATTGACTTAAATACTGTCCGTCTCCAGTATCGTAATACACACGCACACACACACACATATATATATATCTACCTACCTACGTTCATATAAAATCGTATTTGCATTTACATCCAGACAATTTAGATTTTTTTTACTTTTCTATTGGTGTTATCTTATATATATACACACACGTATATATTCCCCCATAAGTTCTTGTTTGTAATCTAGTCGATCGTGTGTAGTGCGCACTGCACTTATCGTAGTGTTAGGGTATTCAATATAGTTTTCTTCGATCAAACCTTTAAAATATTAATTTTGTATATGCCCTCCCTTTCATTCGATCGTGCTATAACCTAATGTGGCCATTTCTATAAAGTAGACCTGACTATTACTTCCCTCTCTTTTTTATTTATTTTTTAATAAGTACCTTATAATTTAAGTGCTGCCATAGTCGTGATAGTTTCAATGTTGTACTGTTAGTACTGCAGTCCTAGTAGTAGTCGTAGTAATGATGGTAAATAACTGAACAAGTAGTGTCTTTAAAGATACATTACCAGCTACTTCGAGAAATGAGACTCATATTGCTACTGATCATGCGAGTGCACGCTTTGAATATTTGTAAAAATACACATAAAGGCATTTAAAACTCAACATCATAAGCATCAGCTGTACTTTGTATGTTACAAGAAACAATACAGACTAAGACTAGTTCGCCCCCTTTTTTTTTTTTGTATTCTTTCTTTTTACAGCCAGTAAGTAATATTGCTTAAAGTGTAAATATAGAAATGAACATTTATTGTGCGTTAGTAGTATCAAACTAACTTTTAGTATACATTTTATTTAACGTCTTTTTGTGTGGCTAAAACTTATATTGAGCTCAATATGTTTTTTTTCCAACTGCTTTCACTTCTGTTTTGCTTGTTTGTTTATTTTATATTTTTACCTCCTCCTTCGTATCACCTGTGTACACTGACTGTTTCACATGTGCTTACCCGCTTGGTTTAGGGATGGAATATTAAAAAGTTGTTTTTGTTTTTTGTTTTAAGCGTATCGTTTGTACTGTTAATGTTCATATTTGCAGTTTTCAAATCCAAATTCTAAACATTTTAAAAAAAAATTTTCTTTAAAGATGAAGCACTGTTGTTCTCTTCATCTTTGAATAAAATCCTTGATATGAAATTGTAGAGAAAGAAAAAGTCCCCTTGAAAGAAAAAATATTCAAAAAGAAATATGGTGCTTGTCCAGAATAGTGCGGTTATATGAAATGTCTATAGTAATACACAAAAAGAAATTAAATATTTACGTTCACCATCCAGATAAGAGTAAGTTTTTAAACAAGTTACATTTAAAAATTACGTATTCAACTCGCTACAATACACCCATACGCCATATTTGTTTCTTCTTTCCCTCTCCCAACGACTAATTCGATGGTCGATACATAATTTTCGAATTTAGATGTAACTGTTCAGTAAAATAAATAAAGCAAATGATTGAAATTTACTCTTATCTGGATGGTGAATGTATGTATTTCTATATAATTTTTTGTACATTGCCACAGAATAAACGGAAATTTTCTTTGTTGTGCTATTCTGGACACGGACCAGAAATATCACATCATCTAGTTTAGTTGTAGATCTTATAGTTAAACTTAGGATACAGCTAAAATAACTTTATTAGCTGAAAGTAAAAATTATCACCCAAGTAAATGTTTTTTTGTTTTTTTTTAAAATATAATTACATAAAATCATATTTGTAAAAATAAAACCTGGTGCTTTAAATGAATTTTGCAGCTATAAAATATTTGTATTAAAAACATTTTAAAAATGTATTTATTCTAATCATACAAACACGATGTTTTAAAAATCTTTGAATCTCTAAAGACTATGATTATTATTGGCATTGGGCTAAGAAACATCGAAAATATTAATCAGTTATTTATATTAATTAATATATATATATATATATATATATGTGTGTGTGTGTGTATATATATATATATATATATATATATATATATATATATATAATCATTATCTTAAAATTCATAATCAAATCTATTAAAATACGCTGTTTCTAAACTTATTCTTTTAATACTTGCAACATTTATTCCTCCGACTGATTTAAACAGTTCATCTCATTAATTATGTAATTTAGATATTTTTTAATGCTGAGGAGACATTTTACTGTCTATTTTGTCTTCATTTTGTGTGAATTTAGATAGGTAAACAAAATTTCTAGATAAACAGAAAATCGAATTCTAAAAACCTTTAAGTTAAAAGTTAACAGGAGCTTGATAGTTTTATGACTAGTTTTATATATTCTTCGTATATCCATCTAGTGTATAAATTCCACATTGTGATGACATGATTTTATTCTTAAAGTACGGATATTAATTTGTTAAATTTATTATACTAATCTTTAAACTTTTATCATTTAATTTTTTGATTTTGATTTTTAATTTTTCTTTTTTATTTACTCTGGCAATAAATACAAAGTTTAATCCCCATTGTAGCGAACTTTACTTTAAGTCAGTAGTCGCCATCGATTCATTAGTTTAAGTTTAGTTTCAGTTAGTATTTATTTACCTTTTTTGAAACTTTTTTTTATACACAACTCATGAGAAACTTCTTTTTCAACTAAAAAAGAATTCTCAGTGTTCATTTCTTTCTATATTTGATTTATAGGATTGCATCTTATATTGGTTAAAAATTCTACAGAGAGTAATCAATGAATTAAAAATTAGTCTATAACCTATCAAATTCGTTAAAAATCAATCAATCCTTTTCAATACGAAGGTTATTAAAAACAAACAAACCTTAGTATGTGTGCTGCTGAGCTATTTTCAACAATAAAAAAGTTTACTTTCGCCATTCGAACTAGTTATTTTCCACGGCGATTTGTAGCTAATTAATTTACGTGTGTATATTATTAATAACTAGAGTGGATTATGATTATACCCATTAAAGAATAAAATGTTTACAAGTATGTGAAAATGTTTTGTTAAACTCAAACTGATGTCTACATTTTCTAAAATAGAATTCCATTTAATTTTCCCATTATCATTTTGGGTGTATACGTTTAAACAACCCTGTCTTAAATAATTATCAGATATTTTGAGTATAGTGGACAGTGAAAATCTTATTACTCAAGGCCTGGAAAGGAATCTATCCTTTCTTGGTGCTCCACCTTTGATGCCGTGTGCCAAACAATGTTTGATAAATAATACTATTATGTAGGAATTAATCTTACAATTTTTGTCTCATGATAGTTAAATTTTGGTTACATAAATTTCATGAACTTAATGTAAAAACAATTATGGGACAGAGTCAGTATTTTCTAATTTAAGTATTCACACATTTAATATTTCTTATTGGGTGATTCATAAAGTAACACAAAATTTATTATCTTGTCAACCTACAAGTCATTCACCCTAGAATATATTCTGATTAAAGGTCCGGTAGTGGAGCCCAAAATCAAATTTCCTACTTGGGTTTATTTAGTTACCAACTTTATTAATATGCAACACTCCTGACGAGATATGAATCTTCATAACTGTCTATTTGCGATTCGTACTCTCCCAAATATTACAATAAGTTCTTTTATACCTGCACATTTTGCTCTCTCATCTCTTTCTCAGCTATGTGCTTTTACTTAATTTAAAGATTTTTAAGAAAAAATTGAAATGAATATTTTGACTTTTTCCCCTCCATTTTTATTTATTTTGAGAGGTGGCAGTCCAACAGACTCATACTTTCTTTTTAATTCCAAGGTTAAGTGATTGGTTTTGCAGGGAATTGCAACTGATTAGCCAAGATGTTATAAACGTCATCAACCTTAATTAAGTAGAACTCAACCTGAGTTCAATTTCTCTTCTACACTCAGTGAATGGATGATTCAAGTGTTATGCATGTGTAGTGATTATATTAAAGGACTTTCAATATTAAGAACACATTAAATTGGAACAAAAGCATATTGAAAACCATTTACAATTTATAATACATAAATAGTACATGACAGTTAAAGAAATTTTAAACTTAATTTCAACTCATGAAATTGATTTGTGTTTTAAAAAGTATCAGCTTCAGTAAAATGAGGTATATTAGTTCACTTTTACGAATCAGACCAATTGAATTTTAAGATCAGGGTACTACATTTAAAAGTGCGATGATTTCAATATCTGAATAATAATTAGTTAGTTGTGGCACAAGGCCGGATACGTGTGACACCTAGTGATATTTTAACTCACTATTAATAGTTTACTTGTCTAGCTGCTAACCATTACACCACATGAGGCGTTAAAATATCTGAATATTATGCATCCACTTCTAAATATTTTTAACTTGCTGTTCATAATCTTGCTATAAGGTTCTTATTAGATATAATTTTTCTATATGGGCATGTAAAGGTAATTTAGCGATTATGATAGAGTTGATAAAAAATTTTTGATTTAAACTGTCAAATATGTTAAGATATAAAAAAAAAAGTAGGGTTTTTAGGTAAATTATTGTAGATAAATTTAGAATCACTGGCAAATATCATGTTCATAGAATAATTAATAAAACTGCAAATATTTTCTCTGTAAATGCTAGGTTTGCATTTCTTAAGCAGAATTTTAATCATTTTCAATGAATGTAATAAATACACTTTCTTTCCTTAGACTTTATTCAAATTCCTTTTCTTTCGTTTTTTTTTTAATACCACACCCTGGAACAATGTAGTTTTCTTTTCTTCATTATATGATAGCTTTATTCTGTGTGAATAACATAATTATGCCTCTGAGCACTTACTTCACATTTTACTTTAGTATCAGTTAAATATCATCACCAACAAAACACCTGATGTGACATTGGCTTCTGTCACACCCTCTCAAAATAACTGCCATTTTCTACTAACACTATGTATATCCTCCCTCTCTATCTCACTGAATCCTTTTTCTCTTAGATCACTACATTTCATAAATGATTGTTTGGCATTTGCTTTATATATATATATATATATATATATATATATATATATATATATAAAGTATTTTCTCATTTCCACTTAATCTTTCACTTTAGTGCATGTCCAGATTAAATAAGTTAGTGTTTAAAAAATAAAAAAGAAAAAATGTGTTTCATAATAGTTAGTACATTTCATGTAGGAAGTTCATTAGAAACGCTAACAACACTTACAGTTCAATCGAAGAATAATTTTTTTTTATGTAACGTTTATTAAAAATATTGTATTCTAGAAATAATATTTTGGGATTTTAAAGTATATATTTGGATGTTAATGTGCCTATATATGTGCATGTGTATACTCTGCTTCAGTGCATATATATGTACATGTTTCAGTTAACATGTAAATGTATTTGTATATATGTGCAAGCACTATTAAGCTGTAAATAAATGTGTCCTATATATATATATGTTAGTGTTAATATATTTCTGTAAAATATATACGGTGCTATTTTTGGATTGATATTTATATATGATGTGTGCAAACATACATAGCGACACAGTGTATATTTGAAGATATATAAGTATATACTAGTGTGTATATATATATATATATAATTAACTTTAATCGCGAGTCGAAAATCTTCTACTAAAGTGTCACCTTAACGGATCATCTGGAAGTTTTCCATCGACTATATTCATATATATATATATATATATATATATATATATATATATATATATATATATATATATATGCCCGTGGTGTAATGGACATCGTCGCAGGAAATGGACATGGCAACGTGAGTTATAATCTTGGATGAGAATGATTGCATTTCACATAGAACTAATACCCTTGGGAAAGGTATGAATAAAATAATTCTCCCTCCAGCTATTAGTAAATAGTAGGACACACTAGGTTCCTCGGCCTTGGTGAGGAAACTAGTCTACGAGAAGGAAAACTCAACATTCAAACCTGTTAGACGCCGCTTAAAAAATGACTTTGTATGCATATATTATATACATATATACACAGATACTGTGTATGTGTGTGAATACAAATGTATGTATATAGTATCTGTGTATATATGTATATAATATATGTATACATATGTATATAATATATGTATAGAATATATGAGTACTTCCGTATGTATGTATATAAAAAATGCATACATACATGTATGTACCCGTATATATGATACATGCATACTTATATATGTATGTATGCATACATGTATGTAGG
>CAUZXS010001287.1:162500-185841 GCA_963585895.1 Sepioteuthis lessoniana | reverse complement strand
ATATATATATTCACACATGTCATCATCATCATCATGATGTCGTGCCGCCAGCACGGATATCCCTGACCCTCTCTCGCCACTTCTCCCTATCATTCATTTCCTCCGGCAGGTATTCAGGGTTACATCCTGTGTCCTCACATATTTGCTGTATGTAAGTTCGAGCTGGTCGTCCTGCTTTTGCACGGCCATATGTGGGGTCCATAGGAGTACATCACTTATGAGCTCCTCTTTGCTTCTCCAGTAGTGTCCCGCGGTGTCTGGTTCGTCTAACTTGTTTAGTTTCGTGATGGGGGGCAAATGTCCGTATAGTTTGTGTCTCGTGGGGTGTTGTCGCCAGGACTTGTTTGATACTGCTCTCAGTATTCCCGTGTAATTTCCGTCTAGTTTCTCTCCAACCGTTTAGTTAGCGTCCATGTAGTGCATCCATATAGCAGTATCGACACAACCGCTGCCTGGAGAAACTGCGTTTCATTTTATCGTTTTGGTCTGATTTCCATATAATCGAGAGCCTATCGATAGCCGTCCATGCCTTTGTCAGTCGTGTGTCGATGTCTTTTTCGGTGATGAGATGCTACTTCCTAGGTAGGTGAATTCGTCTACTAGTTTCAGAGAGGCTCCGTCTAGTGTGGCAATGTTGCCCGTTTGGTTGTAACACATATATTCAATTTTGTGTGCATTGACATGGAGGCCAATGCCAGCTGCGGCTCACATTTATGTATTTACAGATATTTACTTTTACACACACATACATATATACATACATACACATAATTACACACTTAAGCCCAGTTTGCTAGTGCTGTAGAATACACCGGCTGTATCTCTGCTGTGTCTTATGACCTCCTATAGTGTCCTCTATATGACCCAGAATAATCTGACTATGAAGCTCAAGTAACCCTGGATCTTTGGGGAATCTGGAGTACTCCTTCAGTGCCATCCCTCTCAGTTCCACTCTAGCCCGGAATCGTAGGATCTGATAGGGTTCTATCAATGTGTCAAATCGAAATTTGACATTTAAATTAATTGCAAACTTATGACTTTGGCTCAATTAGATTGTTTGAAATAGTACTGTTTGATTATTTAACTATGCTTAAACAAATGTATGAGGATCAATTGAATTCATAGTGTTAAATTGTTCATTTGCTATACTTGTAACCACTCCCCTGTGTGTAAACAAATTATTATTATTGAATTGAATTTTTAGTGTTAGGTAACTATAATTGAAATCATTTTCTGTGTAGAAACAACAGAAATACAAGTGTACGAACAAATTAATTTTAACTCATTTAAAAATTAAACTACGTCCAAACCATATCTGCATATCCATTCAAATATGTATAAACAAATGGCAGATGTCAGTGTTACATTGCAATACTTTAAACAATATAACTGTTTGCAAACAAATGATTAATTGTAAATTGAAATATTTAGGTTAGATAGAAATACTTCAAACCATTTAATTATTTACAATATGAGTTTACAAATCATATATATTCAATATATACGTAAAAACAGGATTTTGTATTTAATAACCAGCAATGGTTGATATGCCATGAAAGCAAAGCAAAGGAAAACAAACCAAACCTATTCCTTATATATATATATATGCATGCATTCATATGCTGACGTATATAAACATGGTGTAGATAACATCATGTAGAGCATATTCTATACTAAAAATAGAAGACATAAAATGTTTTAAAATGTGTTCTTTTTGTTTGTATAATTCTATATCATCTTTTATATATCCTTGACCGATAATCTATTTAAATAACATCAGTACAGATTTAAAATGATATTCCATTAAGTTAATGTTTGATGAGGCCAAATTCCATTTTTTTACAACTGTAAATTTTCTTTTAAAAAACCTTTCTACAAAAGACTATAATGATGTTTGCTAGATCATTCTGAAAGTCAGGATCATGCTTAAAACTCTACCCAATTTTTTTTATCTTGAATATAAACAGCATGGTTTGAAATCTATTAGTACTATTCCATTTGGTTCAGAACTTATGTTTATCATCTCTTTAAGAACTCAGTTTCTATTAATAATGATTTACGAATTAACTCGATAATAATATTTCAGAATGTGAAACAAATACAAATGATGTGCAAGATAGCATCAACTCCCATGAAATTCAAGTGCAGACCACACCATGATTATTTGCACAAATTTGACTGCGCTAGGATTAAATATCCATGTAGATTATGTTATAAATTAACAAACGGAATTGAGACAATTTGAATTTATTCTAAAATTCCAGTAAATGAAAAATGCCAAAAATTTCAACAAGATAATGGTGTTTGACAGTTGAAAATCTTTTTTTCAAGCAAGTAGACAAACAGACACCTAAGCAGAAACAAGCGGCTGTCGTGGACACAGTTTTATATCAAACTGACCAGTGGACGGAGAAAGATGATGAGAGGAAAAGAAAAAGTGGGAGTCATTTGCTGCTTTTATCGATTTATTTTACTCTAGTGGTTTGTGATGTGGTATTTTAAATTCTTCCAATCTCTTCACGGTCCCTTTGCCACCAGAACAGTGACCATTAGGCACTGATTCTCTGACTTTAGCCACTACCACAACTATTTGTTTATTCTACCTGTAATAACAACTTTAATCTTTCTGTTTAGTCATCTTTCATTCTTTTCCTTACACGCTTTCTTCGAAGTATTTTTCCAGTAAGGAATTTATCTGTCTTCAAAAAAAGAAAAATAAATGGAAAGAAGAATATCTGATTTTTTTTATGCCAATTCTTATGAGAGCTGACCGCACAGAGAGTGCTATTTTATTTACGAGGATATATTTGTTACGCGCTTCTGAAGAAGTCAACAGTGCAAGTCAACTTTCGGCAGATCATCTTTAACAAGATAAGATAACAAACTGAGCAAAATTCACGTTACGAAAACAATCATTAAAAGTAGTAACTCAATACATGCCCAAAGTTGAACTATAATGAATATTAAATCATGAAATAAAGATTAACCAAGCTTACTTTAAAAATGAACTAACTGCACATTTTCTCAATTTAAGTGTTCGATTTAATTTGTTGATAAGTTAGAAGTGTTTTATTTATTTCGGTGGCAGGAATAATTATAATTACCATTTTCGCCATAGCTAGACGAATTGTGGACAAACAATAACATATGATGAAAAAACGTGCCGCTTGATAGCTTTTCTAATTGGTAATCAAATATCTACCTCTCTTTTTTTCCCAATGTTCTTTGTCTACCAGTGTTTTCTAAATTCATTTTTCTTCTATCTATTTTATTTCCCTCTCTCTTATTTTATTAGGTCGGGCATATTTCAATTTTGTTTTAAATCTTTCAATGATCCAGTCATTGCTGCTTCACAGACTTAACTATTTTACTGTCGAAAAATTAGTAGAGCCCAATGCCACATTATACAGGACCAATGTGAGTAAACCAAAGTAGAGAAAAATATAAACCATCGATCTTTTCTGTGTGTTATCCAATCACTCTTGCTTCTGACTCCTCCCAATCTTTTCGCTTACTCTCCCTCATGAATTTCTTATCCTATCTTTCCTACATTTTCTTCTGACAACCTTTCAAGTAAGTCATCCATCCCTCCATCTCGACTTACCTATCCCTGTTGTGCTTTTTCCCCTCCGATTATTTCACATCATATTTTGATGCAGTCACGCATATATCTATTTTTACTCTTCCAACAGAAAGACATTGTTTTTATGTAATCGACGAAGAAAATTTGAATTTGTTTCTTTGTAAAAGAACTGTTTATGAATGAAAGTAAACTTCGAAATTTTTATTTTGTTTGGCGGAAGTATGAGACTGAAATAAACAAAAGATCGTTATTTCAAATGTCATTTACTCTCGAAATTACTACTGGCTGCCCTTCTTTGGTACACTTTGGAGTGATGTGATAGTTTGTTGTTTGTAGTCGCAAAATAGTTTCTACAACAATTAGCAGACAAAGTATTAATGTTATAAATGAAAGAAAGTTAAAGATTTTTTATAGAAGACGATCACAGCAATTACGAAAACTTTCGGTGTCTTACAAAGTTTCTTGGTTTTAGTGAGCAACTTCACAGATCATGTCTAAATTATATTAATTTCATTTCTTAAGGGACTCAAATAAATGTTCGTAATTTAAAACAAAAATATTTCCTTAAATGCATATCACTAAAAAGTGGTTTTATTTAACACAAGAAATAAGATGCTCAAGACTATGAGATGTATTTTGTATTGAAATCTTTTTAGTGGTTAGTACATTTTTAAGTAAAAACAAAAATAAAAATAAAACAAAACAAAAAACATTGGGAATTATCTTGTGTACCATAAATTAATAATTATATACAAAAACATTTTTTTCTATCTTTTATCTGATAAAAGACTGCCATTGGATGCCATTAAGTTCAATATTAAGTCACTTCCTGTTCAAAGAATTTATATTATGATTATTTTAAGAATAAACGAATTACAATAGTGAGGTTACAAACTTTTTAAAAAAGTTGTTTTGTTATTAATCGAAAAAACAATACAAAACCAAAATACCTCTTGAAAACTATTTATTTCGGGTGGACGCCTCACGTAGTGTAATGTTTAGCAGGATAGACTTGCAAACCATTACTAATGAGCTCGAGTTTCAGTGGGTACCTCATACATCCGGCCTTGTATCACAACTAAGCAAAGCTTAGTGATTAAGTACTTACTTTGGAAGACCTTGATTCCTTTTGGGATTTACCATTTCCTCAATTTTTAAATATACTTTGAAGGTAAGTGTATAACGAGTGTTCCATAATATATTTTGTATTTTAACATTCTGTCTTGCCAATTAAAAACTGGAAAAATCACGATGGAAAATAAAAAGAAAGTAATAATACTCATACTATTGTTTTATGAAGAAATTAGTAATCTTTTCAGTTCTTTTCCTTTTCTTCAGGATTTTGTTTTCATAATTTAATTAAAAGATATTTAATGTCATTACTTAGCATTATATACACTTACCTTCAAGCCTTTAAGCTTATCAGGTTTTAATCAAAATTTAGAAGACTATTTTTGTACAAAACCTTTAAAGCACATAACCTCTAAAATCAAAATTTCAAATTGAACACCCCCCCTCAAAAAAACCTTACAACACTGGAGTTATGTCCCTTCGTTAGACATTCAAAGATTGGATTCATTATCGGGGCGAGCGCGAACGAAGATCCTACTCTATTATTATCAATTTGCAAATTAGACTGGAAATAGTTTAATACAACAGTTATTGCACTAATCAAAATCTCGTTCCGATGTAGTTTTGCTGTATTATAATATAATATAGATTTATCTTGGCTGTTTTTTTTCCTTTTCCGAATTGGGCAATATTATTTTAAGTGTATATGCATTTTTCAATTAAATTATGCTGATTACTTTCTCTCTTTATGAAAACTGAAAATGCTATTCAATCTGTAATTGTTTGAAATTTATTTGGCAAACACACTATAAATATACCACTATTCTTTGTTTCTTAATTATCTCCCTTCTTTCCTCTCCTATTTACTCTTCACTGTATTTCGCAAATGGGCACATACCAACATATTTATTCACCTAATGCCTGAACTGTTCTTACAAAAGAATCAGGAATATTGATATTTGATTCCTTGGGTAAGAATGTTAGCTCTTTATCTAGTTGGTTTCATTTTACTTCTAAACACAAAAGTTATAGCGACTGAGATCAGCTTTTTTTTTTTTTTTTTTCATAAGTGTCATAAAATCAGTAATTTTAGTTATTTACTTTCACTAACATAAAACCACTTTGCTTACAAACACTCAATGTTTTGCTATCATTTTCTCCCCACGAAACAAAAATATTTACTTCATAACATTGTCCATTCCACTATATGTAAGGAAGAAAAGATATTAAATAATGCAATGGAGTTTCAGCGATTGAGTTCATCCTTAAGTACTTCACATCTCGGAAAATGTTTTCTTTTATTTTGTAATAGATCTCTTCTTTTTTTTAAGAAACCCGAACAAGTGTGAAAATCTATTTCGAGGGATAATAGATATGATATTGATAGTACTGTTTTAATAGAGCTGTTATTTTTTGCTAAAACTGATTATTTCTTTATAAGTCTGAATTTGAACAAAGATAGCTCTAGTAAGAGTAATTAGTCATTTCATTAAAAAAAAGTAATTTACTTTCTAGTCTTTCAAAGTTTGAATTGATGCGTTTCCTATTGAAGCTCAGAAGTATTTAGCCTAAAGGAACATTGTTGACACTAATGAACAATAATAAATATTATGCAAACGTGTAGGTTTCGGAGAATTTATCTGAAGCATAACACTGATGATTTTTCATTAATATAAACTATAGTTTCGTTAGTTGGCAATCAATGAAAGCATTAAAATCAAATGTGTGTGTGTACATCAACAAAATTAAATTCATCGCGCAATAAGGTTAGGGGTACAAACAATTATTAATTCAGGTAGTGGATAAATTATGTCATTTTTATCAAACAATCATTATTTCAAGTTTTTATTGCTATCATTTGGCAAGGGAATGAAACAATTCAAAAAATAGAAAAGAGATGGATGTGAAAGAAAGATGTAGGAATATCATCTATTACTTTATAACTTTATAGTTTCAAAATATTTTATGAATATTTTTATGTTTTATAATTAACTTTTCTCTTTAAAAGGGGCCTTATATTTACAAAGGAATATAAAACATCGGCACACTGGAATAAGCTGATTTTAATTTTAAAAAAGAAGATATTTTATAATAATTATATTCATTTATATGCAAATGAAATGCAAGGAGAGAAGCATTCCAATAAGTCCGTAACCTAATGAGGAAAAAACTTTTAATGCAATAATATCAAAGTCTTCTTCCTTCCCAATGCTCTTAATTCATTCGTAAATAATAATCAAATAGATTGAACATTATAAAAGGAAAATTTCGAATAAAAATTCAGCAAATTATTATGTTGTAGGCTACGGATTTGTTGATTCCGCTTGCGATTCAAATCCTTCACTGATTATTCGAGCCAAGTCCGTCATTTTGAAGCTGTCATTATGGTGAAAAAACATAACAGAAAAAAGTTCTATTTAATTTGCGGAAATTTGATTTTTTAATAGTATTTTAGATATTTATTTGTTTTTAATACTTGGATGCCAAATCTTTTAATAGCTACAATAGGCATGAATAATGCTTGGCAAAAGTCTGACTACGAAGTTAGTTTAAGAAAAAATTGACTAAAAAACCACGATAATTGTTAATGGGAATTTAGAGAAAAATGGTGTGAAACTTGTATTTTATATATTTTTGTTTTCAGTTTTAAAAATATCTTATTTCTGATGAAGTAAATTAAAACCATTGTCACTTGATATAAAGAATGAACATTCCGTGCATCAATTCATTTGTTAAGCATATGTTGTGTGAAAAAACATTTGATAAAAAATATCTATGATAATTTTATTTTTACATTTTTTTTTGTTGCATCTAAACTTCAGAATGTTTTTTAAGATATCTATAGAGTAATTCTTATGTGATTATATATATATGTATATATATATATATATATATATATATATATATATATATATATATATATATATACACTTTGAGAGGATTTTTCTTGAGCATTTAATTTACTATAGAAATTAATAAAAAAATGCATAAGGATTATGTGAATTATGATTTTTAATATTTGCTTTATCATTCCGAAAGTTGAATTTAAAATAATATATATTATTCAGAAAGTTACTTCGCAAGTTTTTTAACATTTCCAGTTAATCTTTTTCGTTGAAAACCCAATATCCGAAAGTAACTCATTACGTGTGTGTATGTGTGTGTGTTTTATGTATACGCATGTTTACAAATAGTGTTTAAAGCATGTAAGAAATATGTAAAGGATTGTAGTGAAACATTCCTATCTTAAAGATAAAAGTTCATATTGTGAAATGAATAACGTTGCATTAAAACATTTAGTTCCATGAAATACAAGAAATAATATTGATGCTTAAATGCATGATTATATATGTACATACACACACTCAACTGATCATACTGAGTAATGCTGGGGGCTTCTTAGCTTCCGTTGTATACATTGTGTTATTTTAAACTGTTATTGCTTTTGATTAAAAGTACGAATCAGTTTTCTAACATTAAAGAAATATCCTTAAGGACATATCTGCATGTTCTTCTGATTTATATATACAATTCAACCTTTATGATAAATAGAGTATTATTTTAACGACTACAATTATCGTGATCAAATACGACTCAGTAAAAGAGAACAAATATCGGAGAAGAAACAAGTGGATTATTAGATAAAGAATATACTTTGTCAAATAAATATATATAGGTATACGTACAAAAATATACATAGCCAAAGAAACTAAAGAGGAGAAAATAGTTCATAAGAGAGAATCACCTATCAATGTTAATGACTGAAATCCGAAATTCGATAGTGTTTTGATGTGAAAAATGTATTTAGTTGTTAGGCAATACGTAATACTATGAAAACAATCCTCTTCTTGTTTCTTTCCTTCACCTTCGTTTCTTTATTTTCCACTTCTTGTCCTCACTGGATATTTCTGGAAGCTTCATCATTACGACTAATGATAGTCAAGCAACGGTTTCACTTTGATGAGAAAATACAACTCTTAACAGTACCCAGTTTCTTTCAAGCGAGAATTCAAACAGCTGATTGATAAGAGCAATTGATCATTCGATGAGTTCTATCATCTTTCTTGGAAATAGTTTTTATCTTTGAAAAGTTCTACTTTAGAACAGGAAGCTGAGGAGAACAGATTTTCCGCTAATTCGACGTAATGATCACAGTAAATCCTTTGAAAGAGATTTTCCGGAAAACCATAGGAAAAATATTAACATCAAAGGGCATTACATTAGTTGTTGACAAGCCTGAAGAGTAGATTCGCTGCACATTACCTTAGGTTTCGTTATTGTTGTTATGCACTTCTTAAATTTTTAAAGAAATACTTTAGAGAGTAAAGCAATTTTCAAATTCATGAGCTGGAGTAAGGGTTAATAGAGGAAAGTATAGAATATAGAAAAGAAAAGAAAAGAAACGTATTCAGTTGAAAAAGAGAAGCAAAATGAAGACCGAGTTGTATTGTTTGATAAAATATTGGGGACAATCAACATTTTTTGGCTTACAACAAACAATGAATGATCCATTGAAATTTTTATTAAAGCTCGTGACACCACTATATTTACAAAGAAATATTATACTCAAAGGCAATTCGTAATTATCATACCATATGAAAACTTTATACTTTTATTTAATTTCTATATTATCAATTAAACAAAGCTTTCTACCAGTTTTAAGAGAATAAATATTAACCTCAATATGTTCCTAAAAATAAGATCTTTCATCACTGTTTATTCTAACACGCTTTTTAATTAAATAAATGAAGGACTTTAAATTCCTACCAGTATTTTTTCAATGTTAACCTGTTAATATTTCCTTCCTTCTCAGATGTAATATTTTTAGTGTCGTCATGTGATCTGTACTGTTAACCAGCAACTCAAATTTCATTGAAGTTTTTTGATATACAAGGCAAATGATTTAAAAGATATTTAATAAGAAGAAAATTAAAATAATGTTTTCAAAATATAAATTAGATATATAATAGAAATTAGCAACCAAAAAATACCATTAGAGAAAAGAAAAATTACTAATCTTTGTGTAGTAAGAGACATTAATTAAAATATTGCTTAAAATCAATAAAATAATTTTAACAACATTTCTAAATCTTTCACGTATAAAATAGCTGTGTATTCTTATTTTCATCTGAGTAAAGTTGCATTTATAATGTACAACTTTCTAGCTCTTTCTAAACAAAAGCAAACTATTCGAAAATATTAACAACATTGTTATTCGAATTAATCGGCCAAATTATTGTAATTATTATCTTGTAGGAGACATCGTCACTAAGGTTGGCTTAGATGCTGATTGCCCAGTCGGCTGGGGCTGTAGAATAGACTGACTGCACCTCTGCAGAGGGGGTAACCCCCCCACACCGAGTGTCCTGATATGACACTAAACAATCTGATGGTGAGGTTCCAGTGATGCTGGGGCTTTGGGGAATGCGGAGCACCCCTTCATTGCAATTGCTCCCAGGTCCACTCTGGCCCGAAATGGTAGCACCTGATAAGGCCTTATCTATGGATTAAATAGAACTAAACTGCATTATTATGATAAACTGAATTGTTTGAAATAGAACTATTTTTGACATTGAAATTGTACTTACGCTAAACTGAATTGTTTGATATAGAACTGTTTTGACATTTTACTGAGTTTAAACAAAATTTGTACTTATACTAAACTGAATGGTTTGAATTTGTACTATTTGAATAAACTTAATTGCTTGAAATAGAAATGTTTTTGACAATTAAACTGCGTACTCATGCTAAACTGAACTGTTTGAAATAGAACTGATTATTTGTGCCCGTGGTGTAAGAGGAGGTGCCTGTGGTGTAACGGTTATCATAGTCGGAAATGGACACGGCGAGACGAGTTCAAATCCTGGACGAGGCTGTTTGCATTTCACATAGCACTAATACCCTTGGGAAAGGTATGAATCCAATTACTCTCCCTCCGGCTATGGGTAAATTGTAGGGCAGACTGGGTTCTTCAGCCTTGGTGAGGCAACTAGTCTAGGAGAAGGAAAACTCTGAATTCAAACCTGTTAAACTCCGCTTAAAAATTTTCCTTGTGCCATATCTTGCCCGAAAGGAGGAGTTGGTAAATATGATTTTTTGTATAAAAATGGATTTGGCATTAAATATCCTACATAATATGATATGCCATAAAACCCAACCAACCATTAGATGCTGACTGGGAACTCGCAGTTGATAAAGATATATCGTTTTAAACTAAGCACATGATACTTAAAGCAAAAGTCTAATGACCAGTAATAACCCAAAGTTTATATCCTTTAGAAATAATCCTAAAAAGAAGTGAAAAAAAAAAACAGGAAATGTAAAAATGGACTCAAATAATAATGATAATAATTAAAGATGATTATTATGTTGTTGTTTTTTTTTATTTTTACTATTGCACAATTTTTAAGATCAAAAGAGCTTTTGTTTTCCCATATAACTTTAAAGATTATCAATAAACAGATTACTGTTACTTCGGTTATGTTACTTAAAAGCGAAGAGTTTGAATAGAAAACGCCCAACGAAAATGAAGGATGCATTTGTGCTGTAGAACTAAAATTAGCTACTCTAAAATAAATTTCATGTTGATATATTGCTGCTGCTGTTTCTTCAACAAAACAAAAGCCAATATTCGGTTTGGGAATGCAACTTTGAATTGTTGAGTTGGTTTCAAAATATTGAAATGGCATGAAATAGTAAGCATATTTATTAATATAGCAGAAACCTATTTCAAGATAAAAAGAGACATGGTATTTGTTAATTTGGTTTACAAGAAATATTCCTATGATATTTGGCAATTTGGCTTACAAGAAACATTCCTATGGTAAAATATACCTCTTTGTTTTTCAAATCGCATAATGCACGAGTATTATAATTATATTTTTAAAAGTCTCAATTGCATAAGCTTTAGACTTTACGAAATCTCCAACTCAATCTTCACTTTCAAGTAACTGATACGAGCTGATATTTATAAGGTTATAAGGTTGTACAAAATGTTACTGAAGTAAGTAATTTTTGTTGCAGTGACTTTTGTGGAAAATATTGTATCTGTTTACCTATCAGAAAAATATAAGAAAAATCCAAATAATTAATGTTACAGATTAATATAGATTCTATTATCGGCTATCAATCCACATCAGTTACTTCATATTGTAAAAACTTTTATATTTAAAAGGCCACTAATTTATTTTGATAACGAATCGCTCAAGTTGTCGTTTTGCTATCTGACTTACTTGTTTTTCGAAAATGATTATTTCCCTTTATTTGACATTAAACCCTAGATTTAATGATTAGTATGAATCTACTAACGAGATGACTCTGTTAAACATGACCTATCGGTACTTGAAGCATACAAATGAAAAAATATCACTCAAATATACTTTGGTATAGCAATACGCTCTTACTCCGACATAAATTTGTCGTTTATGTGTAACTTGACAGCTAAGAGAGTTGTAGGAGGAGGAAGGAGATAAAGAAAAACATACAGTGATCATTTCAAAAGAAGATGAAATGAGAAGGCGCTGGTAATTTACACGAACCGAGAGATATATGCGAGCGTGAGAACGTCCTATATGCACACCACACAGTTATGACGATTTCCTCTCATCACCGTTGGGTAAATAATCAGCTGATTATGGCCTTTCACTTGAAGAAGGGATACCAACACTTCGCAAAACGGCTACCACGGTGATCAGGGTTGTGGTGTTCAGTCAGCAATAGCAAATTCTTATCACTAATTGAACTAGGAAGATTTCAAATATCATGAAAGGAACTCTATGGTTCTTTCGTATCACCAATTCAAAAAAGTATTGAATTATCAGGAACTTTTGCAGAGTGAATATATTTTTAGATATATAGTGCATTCAAAGTGTGCCTACAAAATTTAGATGCTGTATATCTAATCCTCTTTTCATTCTAATGCCGAACGATCCGTTGCTGACTAAAATTGTGTATTAATATAACAGTCAAAAGCACCATTTAAAGCAAGAAACATTCTCAACATAATCATAATACAAATAAAATCCATGATATATGTAATTTGTGAATCCTGTTCTCTCTCTCTCTCTCTCTCTCTCTCTCTCTCTCTCTCTCTCTCTATCTCTCTCTCACACACACACACACACACACACACATATATACATACACGCACTTATGAACGCTTTCCCGATTTCGTACTCATACATGTTTAACTTATGAACACAGGCGCCAGTTTCATTAGAAAAATTCACTCGTGTTATCATAGGCTCTGTTATTCATTATATTTTATAGATAAATGAGCTGTACTCGTAGAAATTCCACGGAATACATACAATAATTCTCTGAATTTAAACAACAATAACAACTACTAATACTACTACAAGTACTACTAATACTAATCATCATCATCATCATCATCATTATTATCTTGCATGGAAGCTTACTTTTCTTAGTAAATTAATCGATTTTTTTAATAGAAAAACTTTGTTAACTTTTTATGGGATCGATTCGATTGCCGGTTCGCATGGACAATAAAAGTTATTGATTTTTATTCGTGTTCCTTATAATAATCAGTTTTCTTTTCAGAAGCGATTTTAATGCAAATCATGTAACCTCATTGGAAAAAACATCACTACCTTTGTCAGGCTATATAACTGGCTAATCAAAAACTTGTTTGAGGTAAAAAGAAGTGGTTGTTTTGACGACATTTTATGCAGAAGCTAGCCCCTGGCAAACAAATATAACAGTTACACACACACACATTCATATATATATATATATATATATATATATATATATACTGCATCTAATTTTTAAAAAAGAACTGTTTTAATTGTGATAAAAATGTGTTACAATGTTTGCTCTAATTTTTGAAAATTCTTGTATCGGATGCCATAGGAAATCGATCAATGTGTAATTAGCAAACTGAACTCAGTAGAGCCTGTGTACAAGAAGAAAGGCGGAGCTCGTAAGAAACTTATGTGTTTTTCTTTCTGGAGGGTAATATTAGATAATCACTACTAACAATAAATGAGAAAATCTCGCGTATGAAATGAGAATTACCGGTAATACACGTGTTGCTGTGAGTTAGGTCTGATCAATATCTTACATTGCCATAATTTCTTTTCTGTTTGGAATCCATTATTATGATTACTTTAGCCTGTGTTACAGGAAAGCAAACAGGAGAGTTTCGATTTAAAGATTCAACAATACAGCATATTAGCGATAAGGAATTTCAATACAACACTAGCAAAGAGAATTTGAAAAAAAAAATTATGGCGAAGTTGAAATTTATATTGCAACATTAAACAAAAGTTATGGAATTCAATAAATGACAGTAAAACAATTGAAGCTACACATCGATATTATAAGGAATACCATAAAAACATTCAAGTACGATTTTGAAAATACTGTAACAATTGCAGTGTATTTCAGACCCAATATAAATCTTTTTCCAATGGATTCAGGAATTGAAAACCAAAGTTAGGTACCTTAAAAAAATAAAATGTCTGAAAACATTTTTTTGCATTTTATTATCCTTCACTAATAAATATGTTTTTACGAATAATCTGCAAGCTCTAAATAATTCGCTTTTTTTATCAGGAATAGAAATCCTCTTTAAGTGTTTTACTGGTGTGTAGGTGATAAACCTCAATTATTAAACTGTTCAATTAGTTATATTTTGTCAAACCGTTCTACTAATGATACAAGAACCGAATGGAAGCTTTTTGACAAAAGAACACATCGGTTATTGCGAGAAAGAAAATTGAATCCTACTTTCAAGAAAACTAGAAATGGGAAACATTTTGTAATTGATATGAATCTTTTTTGTGAAATGTAACGAGAGAGACAGAGACAGAGAGACAGAGAGAGAGACAGAGTGGGGGATAAAATAAAATACATAGAGAGAGTTCACATTGAATTCAGCGTCCGGATGTGCTAGTGTCTTTTGCTTTACGAACGTCGATAAAGCGTTTCAGGGAGTAAACTTTAGTCGAAAATGATAAAAGTGATTAAATATGTTGGTGTAGGAAGAATAGAAACGTTCAGATTTCGGCGGCTTATATTTGATAATAATAAACAACAGTGCACACAAGAGACGAAATATTTAAGTCGGGCAAGGGTGGAAAAGGAAAGCGGGATTAGAGTGCAAATCAATAAAAGCATTTGACAGGTATGCGTTATATCTTCTTGCTATTCTCCATATATGCAAAGATGAAGATAAAAGTAATGTAAAAGGTGCAAAGCGAAGAAATATTGAAGAGAGGGAAAGAAACCTGAAAGATATGAAATATGCATTCGGTCAAGCTGAATTAGAACCGAGACAGCAAAAGATTATGAATATGTCTTCAAAGTAACTGAACGGAAATATTTTAACATTTGCATAAATAACACCAGTCATAAGAATTTCAAAAGACTATTCATGAGAAATTAGAATAACAAATCAACCATCAAATATAAAATGAGAGGGTACGTTCTAAAAACTGGAAAGAGGAGGTGTGCTGAAGTATAAGAGGGAAACAACATAGAAATGAAAATAAGGAAAAGTGTAAAGATGTATTCATAAAAAGATGTATTTATACAAATATAAAGTTTATTGTAAAACTAGGAAAACGGACAGCGGCCAGAATACTCATTTTAAGATATTATATAGCCAAAATGTCGCGACGGAGAACCAATAAAAAAATATCGCAATCAAGTAAAATCGTTCGCAAAGAATATATTTCAAAGGACGAAAGAAACTGAAGAGAGAAAAAAAAATCACTGTAATTTTCACTATAACAAACTTTCGAGTTTGAAAAATCTCCACTTTTTTTTTTTATAATCTTCAATTTATGTGCTCTCCCTCTTGTGTTACGTTGAACCATTTGAAAATGATGTTCATTGAAAAGCTAATATATTTTTTAAAAAATATGATATCTGAAAAATACAAGTGAGTAATTCTTGCAATAAAAAAGCGCGCACGCGAACGAAGAGAGAGAGAGAGAGAGAGAGAGAGAGAGAGAGAGAGAGAGAGAGAGAGAGAGAGAGATCCTTCAAATCAGAGCAGAAATGGAGACTATCGTTCTTTACTACAGTGGGCAAATTTGCCATAAGGATCTTGGAAACAGAGAGTGCAAACGAGACGTCTGATTACCAGTTTAATACAAAGTGATAAAGGAAATATTCATCAAATACTTTCTTCAATTGACTTCTTCATTGTTGCCTTCAATCGCATTCATCAGTACCGGTTGTAATGACACTAAAAATGCTCGCTCTTTGACTATGAAATTGGTGTTGTGAAAAATGTATATAATTATTAGTTGGCAATACATAATAGTGTAGCATTTAAATACAGCACTTTTGAGGCTAGCAAAATCCTTCAAAAAGGTTAAGCTATTATCGCCGAGAAAAAAGAAAGAAAATTATAATAAACAATCCTCCTTTCATTCTTTTATTTAATGGCATATCACTTTTTGTGGAACAATCCTACAAGTTAATGCATGAGATTTAAAAAAGAAATATAATTTGTCTATGTCGTCTTCAGTTTCATAAGTGTTTTCAGTTCATCAGTAGTAATTATATTCATCGATAAAATTAGGCTAAATATGTTTATAGTTGAGAATAATGGGACAACATGATTTCAAGAAAACGAGTATAACTTGTGTATTGTGCAGACTATCATCTTCCTAATTGTTTTCAGTTTGATGTTCAACCCAGGTTACAAAAAGGTAGTTTAATGTTATTTCAAAAACCGTGAAATAAGATAATTACTGAATGCGTTTTCATGTATGACTACATGTGTACATTTAAACATGACCGTTTATATACCTATGTGCAACAATAAGTTATTATTAGTATTATTATGTTGTCAACATTGGTGACCATGTGATGGTAAGAAGTCAATAATAGAAAAATGACTGAAAATAGGGTGCAAAAGTACAGTGCTGTGCCGCTGCTGATGTGCCAGAAAAGTTCATTCGGAATTTTCGTAGGGTGGATTGGGCTGAGGTGGGAATGCTCATTTCCTTCTCCCACTCTCAATACGGGAAATGGATCGCGATGTCATGGTGAAGCCGTTGACACACACGTCTGCTCATGAACGCACATGCGTGCATATTCGATCGAAAGAAAAGAAAGAAAAAGAAAAATCCAAGTCTTTTCTACCTTTACCCACTGATGTGCTCGACCATTGATAATGCTTGTAAAAGGCTGAGTAGAAGGGATGAGCAAAGGGTTGTTCCCGAAATCCTCCCGGAGATTTTCGCTATTATGATACCTACTTCGTTTCAGAATAGAAAACGGACGTATAAAAAGTGGATCGCTCCTGGCGAAACGAAAACGTTTAGCTTCCTGCTGACCTCACCATAAGGAGAGAAACCCATGCTGAATTGTTAAAGATGCGGTTGACATAACAGGGGAGAATTAAAGTGTTTCGCGGAATTACAGAAATATAAGGAAAGCAAATAAAACTAAAGCAACACTTGATTCGAGAGGAAAAGAAAGTAATGATTGACAGATACAGAAAGAATTGAAAACAAGATGACACGGAAAAAAATTGAATAAATCTGAAAACCGTGATTAAAAACGAGGTTTATATGCATATATACGAGATACATACATCGTAAAAAGAATAAAGAGTGTGTTAGAGACGAAATTGAAATTAAAGTAAACATAATTGTTATTTTGCAATATGAGATCTGCGTAAATCTCTGAAGATCGTAGTAACACAATAAAGGAACATTTTGATTTTGTTATAGTTTCGCAGTACCTTAAAACTACTAATAAAAAGAGTATTGAAAGTGAAAATTTCCTCATCCGACGAAGATAAGAGTGTATTTCATTATGATGTAAAGTCTTTCACTGACTGGTGGTAGGCATCATACTGACTATAATTCGTTGATTTGACAGAAGAAGAACTTTCAAATAACTGCTGGCTGCATTACCTATTTTGAAAACTAAACTAATATGATTAGTTGTATAAACACATAAGTTAATAAGAAACATCATTTTACTAAGATTTGACATTTAATAAATATATACCGATTGACAATAATTGCATAAATTACTGAAGAAATCGCATAGGTCCTGAAAGGAGTAATTGTTGGTTAGTCTGAACATGGAATGAGCGAATTTCAGATAACACTGAAATTGAGAATTACATTCTCAGGTGTGAATCATGAGATAGTTCTATTCTCTAATGTTGAAAAAGAAATCACTGTACCTTATTTACTTCGACTAGGGCCAGAAAAAAAAAGTGTCTTCGAGCTATGGAATGAAAAGTAAAATAAAATAAATAGCACTGAATGTTCAAATGATCCACGTAGCATCGAAATTGAAAATTTCATCTTTAGCAGTGAATCGCTTGATGATACAAATCACTGACGAAAAGGGAACAACCGTGTATCTTTCAGGTCAGCCAGAAAGGCAACTTCGTGCAATAAGTGTGGAAATTAAATAAGTCCAACGTAAGTAAATGTGGTGATAGGTTGATTGATTTTAACGGTATGTCAACCCGTCTGGGATTATTTTATGCCAAAAGGTTAGAGAATTGCGTACATTGTACGTTAATATTTACATCTTTTATATGGTTTCTTAAGAGATTTTTTTGCACGCGGTTATGTTATCTAGTATTCCTATGTCATACAAATAAAAAAATCTATTTGATAGTGCTTTAACTGGTACTACCAATTCGGATCAGAGTGGACCTAGGAGCAAAGTCTGTAAAGTTCTACTCCACACTCATCAGGGCTGCAGAACTGGAGTCTCACAACCAGATGTAGCATAGTGAAACCCCGTTTCTTAAGGAGGTCTTACCTCTCCATAGAAGATAGACAGCATATTGTAAGCCACACTGATAAGACGAAGATGTGATAGTATCTGTTAAAATCAGCCAGACAACTGCAGTATATTAACTCCATCATACAAGTTGTTATTGACCTGCTCAAGAAAACAACTTTCAGTCGACATTCAGCAGAGAAAAGAATGGGTAATTAAGATGGTGAAGAAACCTTTGAAGTATGGGAAAACGGTCATTTGAAAAATTTTCGAACGGAGGAAGAATATAAATCTTGAGACTTGATAACCAAATATCTTAGTCATTTGTATTTATTTACCTTACCCCTCTGCCACAGGTGGGATGCAACACAAAGTCAATTTTTAAGCAGAATACAATTGTTTGAAATTCAGAGTTTTTTTTCTAGACTCGTTGCCTTACCAAGGTTAAAGAACCCAGTTTAACTCTACTAATTTACCCATAGCTTGGAGGAGAGAGAGAGAGAGAGAGAGAGAGAGAGAGAGAGAGAGAGAGAGAGAGAAACTAGATTCATGCCTTGCTTAAGTGCATTAGTATTAGAATTTGAACTCAGATCGCCAAGTTCTTTTCCTACGACGGTAACCGTTAAGCTTCAAGCGAATTTTGTCATTTCTAGTACTATCAACAGGAAACAGTGTATTTATGTTTACGTTACAAAAGGCACTGATCATTTAAATCTTCTGGCTGTGGATAAAAATTATCAGTACAGAAAAATAAATCACTAATCATGTTATTTATTTATTCTTATTTTATTTATTTATTGTTTTTTTTTTAGAATAGCTCTCCATGCCATGCAGGAAAAAAGAACTTGAGGATAGCAGTCCCAAACATAATTTTAAAAATTTTCATGATTATATCTATTTTATTAGTGCAATTTAGTGGGTAATTTTGAATCATGCAATAGGGAAAATGTCTAGAAAAGTTTAGTGTTTTGAATGCAACTTAGTCGGTTAACATGCAAAATAATAGATTTAATTTTACTTGTATAAAAAGTAAAACTTTATTATCTGTAAAAGTCAATTAATTTTTAATTTACTTAATAAAGTATTCCCAAATCGTTTAGATTGTTAGATAATAATTATTGCTAGAAAATAAATGTATTTATTTACTTTTAACATGTCTTTATATCTATCTTATGCTCTCTAATAATAATAATAATAATAATAATAATAATAAAACCTTTTGAAATTCACTTTTAAATTTCTTAAAGCATATCTCCAATTTCTTGAAAATTCCATTTTTTAATGACTAAGTATTCGTGTACTTATATATTTCGTTGTTATCATTAAAGTATTCGTGTACTTATATATTTCGTTGTTATCATTAATTATCAATAAGCTCAACTTCTTGACCGGTACTCCTACATCGGAGAATATCTTGAAATCTATTTGCCTACTGAAAAGCAGACGAGAGGAATGCTTAATCAACAAATTGTTCAGAAGAACAATAAATTTCTCCCATATTTACTTAAACGGATTTCCCATGCAATAATTCAGATTAGATAATTTTGTAGCGAAGTTATATCAATAATTCATACAAACTATGACTGATAATGGTCATTTTAGTTTTACAATATTGTATGCATGTAAATACATATGTGGTTAATTATACAAATTTTGCATGAGTGATTTATTTTTTGTATTGCTTATAGCACATGCATATAAATGCACATTGACTTTTATATTAGATAGTCCTTTAAGTTCTATCAGCTGATTCTTATTAAAGCTTTGAGCAAAGTTATCAGAAAGTATATCCAACTGCAAGGTGATTTCAATTCAACCATGTACTGGAATCTGTTCAAAGCAAATTTATCAGGCAACTGATTGATTGATACAAAAAGAACTATTGTGAACAGTAACATAAGATTTGGCACAATATTTTATAAGAATCAATGGTAAGAAGAAAGTGGTGATGGCTAATACTCAGTAAGAATCCGATAAAGATTGCTAGAACACATTAAATCGATTAATCTATCAAAAACTAGTTTTCTGTACATATGTTTACCGAAAACCTATATAATACGTTTATAAAATACACCGTAAGTCAATACTAATGTGTTTAAACTATACATCATCTACCTTACTCTTTGCAGGGCAGCGTCAGATCTTTATCCTACCCAATGTTTTGCACGAAGTTACCTGCAATGTCCTTCTTAAAATAAAGATAAAATAAAAGAAGATTTTGCAACTTTTTTTATAAAATTCAAATTTGACTATAAATGAGCATAATTGCTTCTCTTTAATCAGATCGGAAAGTGAACACTATTTTACCAACGATGGGACACAGCTTAGAAATATTAGCAATTTATTTATATGCATATATTTTAACGGAGTTAATAATAGTAAATATTAATAGATCGTTATAAATTCAAAGATAAACATGAATTCATATGGATCTGAGTAAAATTACATAAAAATTAACTATCATCCGCAATATTTATTGTGCTCATGTTATAAGAAGTCGTGTGCGTGTGTAAGCATGCTTGGGTATTTTAATAAATGTGCACGAGCGTGAGAAAGCTTTTAAAGGTTTTCAATGGATACAATTAAATGCTTATATCGTTGTTAACTGATCGAAGACACCCATGCTTCTCTGCTTTGATTTAAATGCGGGTAGAAGAATCTATCAGGTCAAAGTCATAATGCACCCTCGAGAAGATGTTGCTAAGAAACCAACTAATAAAATCAAGATATCGTTAATCCCCGGATATTCCAAAAAGTTAGCGATAGAGGAATGGGAATCCGGCGCTAAGTTGATGACCGACATAGGCACACAATAATGTCCAAGAATCGTCCAACCATTAGAAAAAAATACTCTAAAGATTTGATATAATCGTGTTTTATTAAAATTCTTTCATCTTTAAGAGAACTTAATTTAATCATTTACAACCTGAAACATTTTTTAAAAATTAGTACCAGAAAGGGATGTTTTTTGCATTGTGGGAAAAATACAATCTTTAATGATGAACTAAATGAAATTTCGTTGCCAAAGATTACCGTTATTAGTAAAATATTCTAATTAAAAATTTGAGTGTATTTTTGTATCCAAATTATTATTCTTTGGCTTATATGTTATACACATCACAATTACCAAAATCAAGAACATAATTCGACGGAAGTCTAAAGTGTTAGGTTTAGTGTGTTATTTTCGCATTTTTATTATGAATAATTTAGGATGCTAATCTAAGGAATTATTGAGAGAGAGAGAGAGAGAGAGAGAGAGAGAGAGAGAGAGAGAGAGAGAGAGAGAGAGAGAGAGAGATATGGTGACCTAGGCACAAAATTAAAAAACATAAAATGTCATATTAATTTCTGGATACGAAGAGTGTAGAGAGCGTTCTTAAAAAGTAGTCAGGATGAAATGTTAAACACAACGAAAATAATGTTTTTCGGTATTTAGTATCATTTTATTAAAATTTGTGGCTTTTAAGCAGCAGAAAGGTTTAAAGTTGTAAAAATATGTTGGTTAGAAGTCTTGCTGATTAATTAACACTCAGCAAATTAGAGGACGACAAAGCTGCCATAAAAATTGATGTGTTATTTAGGAATTTTAGTCATAGCCAATACTTGATTGATAAATTGATTGTTGCAAATAGAATAAAACATACATAAAGACCACTCGGACTCTATACAAAAGTTATGAAACGAGACAAACATAGATGGAACGAGATGGATCGAATGAAAGAGGTTGCCAAGTGATCCGAATTTATTCATATTCACCTTTGATAACCTCTACGTTTTTATTTTAATATTACCTTGGCTTTTTTAGAGCCGTTGATGTTTCCGGATTCTAAATAGCTAACATCTTTTGGAAAGGATGATATAGTCAGCGAAAATACTCTTCTAGCTATAATTATCCTGCAACTTTTTTCCAACAATGTAATTCCGACTTTACGTGTATATATATATATATATATATATATATATATATATATATATATATATATATACGTATTTCCATGTGCACACATGCAGAGATTTTACCTACTACTTTCATCATCTCAATATCTCAGTAGGTCACTTTTTATAGAAACAAACGCTCAAATGTCATAGGTTGTTGAACGTTCTTTAGAAAACATATTCCTGGAGAGACTTGCTTTTCCATTATTTCACCCACTTGTATAAATCCGGATTTTCTTTTTCCTTTGAGATTTTTATTCAAGTAGTTTAAATGCGTTGGCATTGAAAGGGATTGAAGGGGATGAAAAATCTAGAGTTGCTGTTTAATAGGTATTTTTCTGCATTTCTTCATCTCTGTGGAGATGAAGAAATGCAGAAAAAGACTAAGACAATGTTGAAATATTGTATTGGTTCAGATATATATATATATATATATATATATATATATATATATATATATATATATATCAGCCAGCCAGAGAGGCTATCGTCGTTGAAATGGACACGACGACCCGAGTTCCCATCCTGGACGTTCGCTGCACTTCACATAGCGCTAACACCCTTAGGAAAGATATGTCTCCAACTATGGGTAAATTGTAGAGAAGACTGTGGCAACCAGTTTAGGAGAAAGAAAACTCTGAATTAAAACCTGTTAAACTCCTTTTAAAAACTGACCATGTGTCTCATCCCGTTCGTGCAGAAGGGTTAGTGTGTGTGTGTATATATATATATATATATATATATATATATATATATATATATATATATCAAAACTTGTGATTATGAAAGTAAATGAATTCTTGTTTTTAGTTTTTTGATAAATTTGTTTAAGACCTTACCTTTTTTCTTCAGAATGATTCATCTAGGTATTTCTTTGGTCATGCTGATGTAGAATGACAGAAATTCTTGATGCTACTTTTTCTATTTCAATTTTAATTTAGGCAAGAATTTCATAATAAATTCTCTTATATTTCACTGTGAACCAAAATAACCCAAAGAATTAAATGTTTTACAACC
>CAUZXS010001287.1:5000-157500 GCA_963585895.1 Sepioteuthis lessoniana | reverse complement strand
CGCCGAGGTCAGCACGCTGGAGCAGTTACGAAATGAATGTTGCGGGGTTGAAACCAGCCGCGAGTGTTGTTTATTAATAGCCATTGGCTTGGACAGTGGCTAGCTAGTGGCTTGTGCACTTCTTCCCAATCTCCCCTATCAATATCATCTCCACCCTCACCGATACTGTACTGTCTCGAACTTGTGTATATGTGCAATCGGATGGACGGAGGGTCGCACAAACGGACGGACGAAGGGTGTAACATTAATTCCTGCCAACTATAGCTCTGACAACGAGAATATTGCCAGTTTTCCACTAACCGAAGGAGCAAGCAAGACCGGACACTAGAATTTTCTTCTTTTTTAATCTTTCTTTCCATTTATCTATTTTCAATGTATTGTTCTCTTCTATCGTTTTCATTCTGATACTATTCTTTATCTTTAAAACACTTTTCTTTTCTATCTTTTCTTTATTTCGGCCTACTGTTCTTGTTTTAAGGAAATAGTTATTTCTTACTTCAATTTTCTGTTTTAATGGAAATAATGCAATCATCTGCATATAGATTTTGATTTTTGTTTTGAAAACATACTCGACATTTTTCTTATTTACTTTTTGATTCAAAGTAAACGTATTTTTACAACTTTCAGAGTGAGCCATAAGTACAGAAGGGAACTGGGATAAAATCTTGAATCAAAAGAATATGTGTATATAAACGAGTAAAACAATGAAAAACTTTGAAAAAGTATAAAATACCACATGCGTAAAGGAAAGATATGCGCATGTTAATGAACTTGCATGAAAGAAATATTTTTAATAAAAACCTAAAAAAAAAAAAAGGTGAAAAAACATTTTAGATTAAACAAAGGCACTTTAGACTTATAAACATGAATGTATGTATGCCTGCATAAATCTGTGTATACATGTATTTCTGTAGCTATTCATGTAGATGGGTTATCTGGTCAGTGTGTCTCGATATACCAGAGGAAAAAGGTTTTAAACGCTTTTTCTTTTTAAAATTGTATTTTGCATGCATTGATAATAACGCTCCTTAATTGTACACCTTAGAATTTCGCGTATTTTCATGTTTTTAATGTTCCTTAAAGTCCATTTCGTACAAAAGTATAGATCTTTTAAGGTATATGACTTGATATTAGTTTATTTTACCTTTTCGCAATTTTTCCCGATAAATATATAACTATTTTCCATAAAAATAAATTCTTTCGAGTCAAACGATAAACACATATATCCTTGTAAGTATTGCGAAGTAATATTCTAACTTTATTTTAGAATAACATTATTTCCCTCGTAAAAAAAGAGACCACAGTATTTAAATCAATCAAATCAATCTAAAACCCTTTGTTGTATAAATCATTTTAAAACTGAGCTCAAAGAGTTCTAATGGATAACCTTATAAGGCACGAATTAATATAGTAAAATTTGGACTAAACTTTTAAAAAATGTAATATCGTTTGATATCAATTTTAGAATATCTAAGTGCAAGTATTTTACTATGTGTATGTGTGAGTACGTTTATTCCTTTAAATATTAAGCTATGAGTATGTAAAGAGAAAGAACGTTTGCGAAAAAGATGAGTTATCAAAGTGCAAATTTAAATCGAACAAGTGACTAAAAAAGAAAACAAATCTAACAGGCTAAATGTCGTTAAACAGGAGATAAGAACTTGGATATGCATTCGGGATTGATACTGATCTGTACTGGTGTTAAGCTTCTGCATGAATGAGAGACAATTTGTGAATATATCTGACCCATGTGACAAAAGAAAAACGTAGAAGAAATGCAATAATAAGTAAGGGAAGACCGATATTTTATGTAAGAAAGCAGATCTTTTTATCATCTTCACACACTCTTTATTCTGTTTCAGTATCTTTATTTTCATTGCTTTGATATTGCTTGCAACTTTTTTCTTTTTCTTTCTATTGCGAAATTTGATGCTTGTGTAGCTGCAGAAACGACAGATGCAGTTGTAGATAAATGGATATTATGACTGCGGGAATGTGTGAGGGATTTTTGCATTGGCAAAACTGGAAGCAGCAGTCGCGATGGGTTGGTTTGGTTAACACTGGCTTGGTGGATGACATGGGATATCCTCGGTCGTTTCTATTAAATCACAGTACCACAAACAGACTGATAGCTTGCCAGGGGTCAGTTACCTCTGTACACCTCACCACCCTCACACAAGCTAGCACACCAGTGCACAATCACTTTCATTCTTTGAAATTACCATGTGTATACATCCTTTCTGTGATACAATCATTTGTGTGCCCTCTACCTACGGATACGGACTGACGTAAATACTGTGCGCACGCACAGGACATGAACGCAATTTTTCCAGCAGAAAGGAGTGCACGCAAAATTATGACAGCCATCATTATCATCATTATAGTGAACACAAATCTAAGAAGAATAATCATGATCTACAAGAAGCGTCTATAGAAACACACACCCAACTACACAATAAAAATCCTTTATGGACAGATATAATTATAAATTCTGATATTCCGAAGAAAAATATTAATCAATTCACATCTGAAATTGTTAATCTACTCAATTTCATTACATTAATTATTTTTTTTACTCTGTTCACCTGTATATTTTCTATTTTAAAACACGGGAAAATATCTTTAAAAATTGGACAATTACATTGCTGACCATTTTCAAAATTCTCTTGTTATTACAACAATGATACATACGGTTTAGATTACCTTTTTGCATTCAGTAATCATATTACTACCTAATTTCATCCAAATTCTAAAAATGTATCCATGAAATGCAATATTTTTATTGTATATACTCGTGTATAGGTCGAATGTTAAGACAAATATTTTAGCAACATTCGGTGTCAACCTATATATGAGCAATAATTTGGTACGGGTGATATTAAAGCATAATGGGAAGAAAAAGGAACAACTCTTAGCTTCAAAAATTAATTCCATAAATTGACGATTTTGTAATCATAAGTCAAAAATTGACTTATACACAGTGTATATATTGTATGCGTCCCTCACCATATATAATCGTTAAATATGTCATATGTTAAAGTACTTTCAACAGAAGCTATATGTAATCACAGATTTCTTTATTCAACAAATATTCCATTAGAATCTATACCCGGAAGACTTTAGTTTTGGTTTAAAAATGTTAAGCAAAAGGAAAAAACTAGAAAATCAAAGAAAATTAAATTTTCATGAGATCATTGAATGTTAAAATTGTATTTTTATTACGATGAAATGTAAAATAAAACTGAAACAGTTCCTTTTTCAGAAGTGAGTTATTTCTGCTATATAATCTTATTTTTCCCAAATTATCTTTTAAGAATAAAAACAGCATGAAAAAGAGAAATCACACACACACACACACACACACACACACACACACACACACACACACACACACACACACACACACACACACAACTGAGGGAGATAAGACAGTCTTTAGAAGACACTATGTATAGAACTTTACAGAGATTTAATACCATTTTTAGCTTAGCCTTTCTTTCTCCATATTAATGAATACACTTATGATTATGCTGTTGTAATTATGAATAATTGTTTCTTTTGTTTTTTGAATGTATATGTCGATTAAATCATAAGTATATCAACTGGAATAAGCCAAAGAAAAACTTAAATCAAGGACAAACATTAGTTTTCGTATCAATGTTTTTATATTACAATACACACTCGCTAACTCCATTTTTCAAAAACTTATACTTGATTTTATAGTCATAACCAATTAATCAAAATTCTACAATATATTTGTCTAGATAACATTTATAAAAAATATTATTCAGGATTATTACCATTTCTATGTGAGGAAGTTTAATCAAAATTTCAATTAAATATATGACTTAAAATATTTGCATTTTAGATTCCATTAAATTAGAACTCTTTAAATGCTCAAATATTCACAAACGTGCTAAAGCTTTCCAAAAAGTTTTATTTCTTGTCTCAGAAAGATGCCACTATTTAAGTACTTGAATATATCCCAGAAACGAATTATTTTCTGAAAAGAAATTTACTGCCAATATTTATAATTCTTAATGTGATATTAAAGATCTAAGATTTATAAATCCATATCATCTATATAAATAGAAGGTCAATATTCTAGAAGTAAACTTTTTGCAATAATCATATAAGTTTTGATATTTTTTTAAAAGGAGCTCTTCATCTTTATGATTTACAAACGCATTTACTACAATTTCAAACCTTAAAAAACCATAACTCTTAAATGTTTGCTACTCGTAAGTAATATACATCAGTGGATGTATATATGCATAAACATATTTTATACGCCCAACTCACTTTAGCATTTTCTATGTTCAGTTATTTATCATCGCGTCCAATTAAAAACACATTTTGAAAATTTCTCTTACATGAAAATATTTTCGTGGTCTTTATGAATATTCATATCCTGTGATTCTTGACCTAATTAATCACTCAATTTTAGCATGATTTACACCTTCCCTTCCTGAAGTTCAATAACAATGTTTGATTTCATCTATGAAAGTTCAGTATGTTAATATCAATCACAAATATCCAGGCACGCCCAAAATTTATTTAAACAGTTTGTATGTTCTTTATATCAAAATATGTAATAAATGCACCGAACAGAATATTACATATCTACACCTGTTGATAATCATGAGATTTTATAATACAAATGTATAACTTCAGATGCGAACTTTATTCACCTAAAATTCTACGCTTTAAATCAAATACTTTATAGACCAGAACGATAATTATGGTTAGATAATTTAAATCACTATTTTTATAAATTAAGTAAATGAAAAAAGAAAAAAAGATGGTAACAATTACTGTTTCTTTTCTTTCTTCAATAAGAAATTTACCATCTTAAGAAAAATTGATATCTTTGGTGTGTTTTCTGGTTAATTCAATCAAAATGAAAATTATTTTCATCATCTATGTTGAAACATCATCCGTTATATTTGTTGTCATGAATTTTTATAACGACAACATTTGTAAGACAGATTATCCACATGAGAGACATTGTTTCTTTGTCAGTATCATGACTAATGTGACATGGTGTTGACAAGATGACACAAAACTGCTTCTAGAATTAAAATATAGTAATATATTTCTTTTTCTGAAAATAACTTTTCAGCTAAAATCAATTTATTTTCTTGACATCTAATCTTTGATTTTATAATGTGCATGAATTTGAAATTCCTTTAGCGATTTATTAGATACAAATTTGTTTAATACATTCGAAAGAACATATTTGTGTAAACTTAGAATGAATTGTAATGTTGATAGGCAGGCATTAAAAGTAACAAAATTACATCTAAACTCAATACTCAAAGATACAACTTAAAATATACACATTATAAATGTCGTGTATGTGCACATGTTTCAACTCGCTTTAATGAATAATTAATTTATTAAAATTAACTTCCTGTTTCTTATGTTTTTAATAAAATAAATGCATTTCTGCTAAGTGTGAGCCACCAGTATAGTTTCTAAATGAAGATCGAAAGACTTAACATGCATTCAAATAATTCAATTCTGAAAAATAAAAAAATTATTATTTAAGTGTATAGATTCCTTTCCTAATAGTACCCAAAATACTGAAACATGCACGCTTGCATAATTGCATTTAAATATTCTCGTGATATACCATCGACATAATTTCTGTAACGTTGAGAGATCGGAAAAATAATAGAAAAGATACCTATATATCAACAAAAGTATTTACCAAAGAAAAATTCAAACTTTTCTTATGCTATCGGCAGTTCAAATAAATGAAGCAAATGATTTCAAAATATCGTTTTTATCGCATGATTACACACATATACACGGAAACAATTAAAATAAGACTTAACTGATATTCATACATCTATTTGATATTTTAAAAATATTCATAAAATGCTTATACATTATATTTACATTTATATCTTCAGAACAGAACAAAAATTGAGTCAACAGTACTTTGTTTATACTTAGAAGTCTATATACTTTCTTTCACAACCACTTGTTCCGTGTTTCATCTTTTTTTATCAACTTAATCTTTGATAACTCTTTACTGCATCTCTTATCGATACTTATCTACATCTTACTTTAACATTAGATAATAATCAAATAATCAGGATACGTACGAATTGATTTCTCCATATCAGTTCAAGTTTTATTTACTTGCACACATTTAAAACCAATTATTTCACTGTTTTAATTTTCAAGTATATATAACTACTATTGACTTTTCTCAAGAGGCCTATGCCAAAGAATTCTCATTTGACCATATCAGTGAGTGTATACGTACAAACTAGCAAAGTCACGTGAGCATGCTTAGATTGTGTAAATGTGTGGAGAGATGCGGCAGGCTAATGTAGATGAACAATTAAATGTAAAATGTAGATACGCATGTTAATTGATCTCTGTGTTTGTGTGTGTTTTGTAGTAAGATTTCATTTAATTGCAATAGATTCTGTCTCTCTCTATCTCTCTCTCTCTCTCTCTCTCTCTATATATATATATATATATATATATATATATATATATATATATATATATATATTAACAAGTCATCAACTAATTGCAAATAATAGTTATCTCACTTGACATTATCTGCGATTGCATTTATTGACTCTGGTCACCAGAGCAGATTTATTCACTTATGAGTTGATTAATTTGCTCAGCAACAACAGGCCTGCATTTATTACAAATCACTTTAGATTTGAGGCCTTTTGGCAAGTTGAAAATAAAAATACTTTTCCTTTAAATTCCATATCATTAGTCAGTTTCCATCACCAACAACTATGCTTTTAGTGATGTTTTTCCACGGAATTTTTCCTGTGCCAAACTGTCAATCTAGGTTAGTTAAGCAGTCTTATAGCTTGCTGGACTAAGATGCCACTTTTCCAATCAAGGATTGACCAGCAAATGAAATGAACCTTCCCCTTCCTACTTATCTGAAGAAAAAGAAAACGAGTTTAGATTGTTAAAAGATGAAAAACTAAATAAAGGCAGCAAGTTTGAATGTACATGTGAAAAGTAACATTCATGATTACGATGATGATAAAAGGAGAAATGAGAAAAGAGGTCGCAATGGTCAATGAAATCTGTAATGAGTAGTGAAAGAGAGAAAGCAAAGTCAGACAAAATAATAAAGAGTAAATAGGAGTAAGGGATAGGGACATAAGTGAAGAGTACCTGTCAGCATTGGGATCATTTTCTCTCCTCCTTTCTTTGCGGATTCATCTGCCACCAACCCCTAAATTTTGGAAAATGCAATCTCGAGGAATATAATCAGCAGGAAGTTGTAAGAGAGGAAAGGAAGAAGACTTCGATAAACGTTGCTGACACCACCTGGCTGGTTGAGGAACTGTGTTTTATCAAGCAGAGTTAGGGTGGGAATCAATATCTGTATTCCATACAAACTGTTAGCAGGTGAGGATAGAGTAGTGGTGGTGGCACAAGAAGGGTATGGATAGTGGATGGATGGATGGATGGATGAAAGAGACATTGGATGTGGATCGGCTAGAGATGTCGAATGAAGCAAAGAAGACTTAAGACATCACTTGTAATTTCTTGCACACGTTCCCGTATATGCATATTAAAATATAAGCATGTTATACTTGCCTTTATTTTTGCTGTGTGTACATCTAATGCACACATACACACATGTATACCAACTGACGTACACTAAAAATTATGAATATATGTGAGGGGTAAACGCACATTTCACTGAAAGGCTCTGCTTTTAAGAAACATCGTACAATGCACGACTACATTTATATAGTTGTATGCACAGCTTATCTTGAAAGCTAAATGACTGGCCTAAAAATATTAGTAATGTAAAGTTTACATATATTACAGAACCCTATATTCCTAGTAATTTTTATTGTCTTTTATGTACGAATAAAACTATGCAATGACAAAATATATTCCAAATATGGAACAATATTCTTTTGAAATTATAACTCATATTTCTCGAGACCAATACTGAAATTATGCTACCTAAAATAAAAGAAAGCAGTGCTGAAATAGCATAAACAAATAAAACAAAAGTCTCCAGTTGTCTATGAAAGTAAGTCTAAATGAATATAAAACCCCAACATTTCTAAATACTTATACTTGTAATCACAGAACATCTCATGGTTAAGAAAGAAAATTAAACAATTGATGTATATTGCCTCGAATAGAGTCTACAATTTACCTGAAAGACAGCCAGACAAGGAAAAGAAAAAAGTTGGTGAGGAAACAACTGCTTACAATGTTATGGGATGTAACTTTTAATTACTGCTTTGACTATCTGGTTAGTAGAGGAAATGTGAATATCATGCTAATTTCTTTGCTTAATCTTTTTATTTGTTATACCTGCCTTTTTTCATGCTTTTCTGCGAGCTTTCTATCTCCATTTATTTATCGTATGAATTCATTTTTTTCGCTCTATTTTTTCTACTTTTATTTATTCTATCTTCCTTTTCCCTATTCTCGTCTCTCATTCTCATCTTTTGGGCAGATTTTAGTTTAGCCACGACTAGTACTAAGTTAAGTTAGAGCCCATCTCCATAGAGAGTACTATTAGCAGTTGAGGCAGGGGTGCAAGCTAAGAGGCCCGCTGGAAAGGAAAGGCAGACACGTTTAGCTGGTGATACAAAAAGAAGACCAAAAAAGAATACTGGAAAGGTATCACAAAGTGGACTGAGAAATTAAAAAAAAAGAGGCTAAAAAGAATCAAAGCAAAAACGAGAAGAAAAATCTTATTCACCCGGCTGTGATAACATTAACTTGACAGATTATCGCCCCTCCAAGTTCACTCTCCAATGCACATGGGACATTTTCCGTTTCCTAGTACTACTGTGAAGAGGATGTATGTCAGTAATGTTCTCTCATTTCATTATTTCTATAACTTTACCTAACATCTATTTTGTCTTATTCAGTATGATGCATTTCTTTACATAGGCTGGCTAGCTATGCTAATTAATACTTTAATTATAACGATGATGTAAATAAAACAAACATTCTAACATTTTTTAATCATTGTTTTGTCACTCTTTAAACTTCGCTATCCGTTACCGTTAAACTTTGACGAAATGTTTCGTTTTCTTCATTCCTTGTTACCTGTTCTATTCAACAACACTATGTGTATTATAGTCTTTCATTGCTAAAAATTTTGATAGTTAATTTTTGTTTTTTTGATTGATACTTCAGTGTCCTCTTTCGTCTAGAAATGATATACACTTCTATTAGTAATCCCATATCTAATTCTGAAATTTAGCAAAAACAATGCAGAGAGAGAAAAGAAAATCTTCAAATTCGTTAACAGTAATTTAAATCGTTATAACTTAAGTGCATTCCGGCTCTCACTTACATATATAGGTTTCTTATATAGTTGGCCTGTTTGGAAAGTATCCAACTATTTTAATTATCTAGATAATCGTTTGCGTGGTTTTCATGTAATGTGGCAACCAATCGGAAGGATGCACGAACTTAGGCTCTTCCGTAGAGTTATTCATTCGGTAGTAAAATTGAGCTTGTGTATTGTTTGGCCCTCATATACAAGTTTTGCTTGAAACTTGGCCATTTACCCACGGAATCTATACGAATGAATACAAAAATTAAGAAATGATTCAATGAGCAAAGCCCAGATTAGAATTTGATACTGATGTTTCAAACTTGACTACTGAAAGCTATTCACATTCTGGAAGACCTTCAGCAAGCTGTATACGAGAAAATGTTGTACACATACGAACTGCAATCAAAGGAAATCAGCAATTGAAAATGCAAGAATTAGAAGAGGAGGAAAATCCATGGTCTTTTCAAAATCATCTCGCGATTCTGAGTATCTCAAATGCCCATTCTTCTCGTCTCGTTTTTGTTTTTTCAAAACATGTCATCATCCAGTTCTGTCAACTACTCTGCAGTTCAAATTTGAAACAAAAATCAAGGCAAATGGGAAAAGCAATTGACGGCAATTTCGACTTACAACTTTGGAAGGTGTTTGAAAAAGTAGACTGGACATTGCAATAATTGTGAAGGGTCCCACAGAGTAAAGTGCCATTGTCCTAGGTAGGGTAATTTTTTCGTTAATATCAAATGGTTTTTCCGAATATAATTTGTATTTACATTTTTTATTTTTTCATTTGAGGGATTTTAACTGTAAATCTTTCCTACGTTGTTGTTTTTATGAGTAAATTGATATTATACTTGAGATCAACACAATGATTCCATGTCATAATGATGATTGTAAAGCGTGTCTACATAAATTTGTATAAAATGCATAAGTATAAGCTGTTTGGTTTTCATGTTTATTGATGTTTTGATAATTCAGGCCGGCTATGTCTGTGAGTTTCCAACCTGTCTCTCATAGACATGAAGAATGTCTTTTCATGTTCGCAAATTTATATCGAAACGCCTAAAAGGAGCTTCTAAATCTCTAACACCCCCTCAACAAGTCCGCTGTTGGACTGTAACTGCTCAACCCCAAAACGCAAACTTTCTCAAGCCGGTTTCAATCGAGGTGACCTTTAGTTTTTCATTTGTCCATCAAACGCTACCATACTTCTGCTTCTGGGGGTTTTGGTGGTCGGAGGACATTACATAACTCCTCTACAAATTGGATTAGTAGGTTTCAGAAAATTGTAAAATTATCTTCATACAAATGGAACATTCTCATAATTGGATGGATATTTATAATTGGTGAAAGTGAATTAACACATTATTCATAGATTAATCATGGGATTATTTAGAAATACAATGATAATTTCTATGAGATCTAAAAGTGTTCCCTTAAATGTAAACTCTTAATAAAAACTGAAAGTTTAAAGATTAAATCATGCATTGTTATCTATTTACTGCAATAGGTTCTTTAAAGATATGACCGATTGTATAAATTGTCCCTTCCAATCCCTCAGTATTTTAACATTTTGCTTGTTTTGTATTTCAAGTAATCACACAAAGCATTGGTTTAATCCCCCATGATACTACTTTATTAATCTGAAGAATGTTCAATTTATGATGTAAACACGTGTCCATTGTCATATATTTAATATGCATAAAAATAATATCTATCATTACCGTTGAGAAAATCACGCTCTTAGAATAATTCCTCTTAGCTACATCATATAAATGTCTCTTTGACACAATTTAAAGAACATGGAAAAAATAACTGAATCTATATAAATAACCGAAAACTATTGAGCATGTTTTCAAAGTTTAACACAGATTTCACGTTCAAATATTAATCAGTTTTAAATCACTTCTTATGTTCTGACTTTATGGTACTTTGGTTTCAAAAAACTAATTTTACTCAAGTAATATTGAATACTTTTCTTTAGACAGAAATAAGCTCTAAATTGTAATCTTGAATTTATGAAATTACAACAAATACAGCGATAGACATTGCTATACACAAGAAGATAGGTTTGCACGGCCACAGATTGGAACAATTTTTTAAAATACGAAAATATTTGTTGTTCTCTACTTTTAGAGTTCTGTTGCACAAATATTCCCTGATTATATTTCAATAATTGTTCATGATTTTTACAAAACACAATTCCTACTGTCAGACCAGCTCCTCTCTTGAATGGGTAATAAATCTCAGATTTAATTTTACCAGCGTTTGGAACAGTATTTTCTTTCCCGGCATATATTAACCTGTATTGTATTATTGAGGTGCATGCCTTTCTGAAGATGCTTATTGCTAAATGATTATAACAAGTCCAGGTTAACGGACAAAAACGCACTTGAAAATAATGAGGTAAGTATATGTATACTTCCTTAGATTCTAATTGACAAATAGGAGCAATAATTTTTCAGATGACTTTGAACTTGCAAGAATTTGTCGTCCTAACCTGATCTAATTATGTGATTAATATCTATTTCAGGTGGCTATCACGAATATGCTTTAAACAGATAAAAATTTATACTTTGGTTTTCGTTAGAATTCTTTTTCTTGCGTAAACTTGAATCAAATATCAGTTATTTGGCATTTGATAAATGGAATGAACAAGTAACATATCATTAGTGGTAAAGCTTCACTGATATTAAAATTAAAAGATCAAAGTATTCCAACATAATTGTTTGATGAAAAATTTGACAGATCTATCGATTTTCTTAAATGCCTTTCTGAGCAACTTTGTATGGATGAATGTCAAGTTTTGTACGCACGTTAGTTTTTGCGAGCAGATGTTTACACATACAACTATCAATTTACAGAAAAATATTTTATAGTATGCTTTAATAAAAGAAATTAGGACGTTCTTTTCTTCTTTAATAAAAATTGTTTATACAATTATTTTTTCTTGTTTTCATTTTCGTGTACAAGAGATAATTTCTAACATCTATTCAAAAATAATATTTTATCGAATCCTAACTTGTACATATCGGCGATTATCTCAAAATTCTGTGAGCATCAGATTACTTCACTATGAAAAGAAATGCAGATTGGCCAGTACAATAAAAAGATGTTCAGCTTTAGTTTTACACTAACTGGCCTTCAGTATATTGTATATAGTTTTCCTTAAGTATCTACCCTGCGGCCACTTGTGCCCACGCCCATCCTGTAAAGAATTGTGAGTTCTTTTTAGATTTGGTTGGTTTATTCAATTGTACCAACTGTATTTACAAAATCATTAATGCGAGAAAAATATTTCCCATGTCAAAATGAACTAAGAATCTACTTTTCTTTTTGAAAGGAAAAAAAAACACTTGAATATTAAATGAAATGAAAAGTAGTTGAAATTATAAAACTGAAAGAGGACAAGGGCAGATAACTGGAAATTCATAGACATTAATTGTAACTTTTAATAGAAATTTTTTCCCTATGTTGTTCAACAAAAATGCCTTTTTATGTTCAAAACAAAGGTATTTTCACGTCAACAAGAATGAATCTTATGCGCTAAGAGTAGTATATTCTTTTTAGCATAGAAACAGTCTTTTTATTTCCAAGTAACCCTAATATAAACTTACACAAAATATAGTGTATCATTAAACAATATTGACTGATTGCAATGTGATTAATGTTGAGTTGTGCTTTGTATGTTTTGGAAAATGCAAAAAATTGTGGGATAAACAGCAAATTCGTGATTCAATCATTATCTCTCTGATGGTTTTAGACTCCTCTCTCTCTCTCTCTCCCCCCCCCATAGGATGGTTGCTTGGTAAAATTCATTGATAGCCACAATTTGGGGATTATATTGCTACTCTAATATTCAAGATATTTATAAAGGAAAGTATGAACATCATTTGTGCGTTTATTGACCACCGTGATTGTGGCAGTGATTTTTTTGATATTCATAGCTTTCAATTTTTATCAAGCTAATTCGAGTTTAAAGCTATACATACATATATACCTGACTAATCAGACAGCTGTCACATAAATCTATTTTCCCTTCACAAGACAATAAATGAAATTTCAATAAGGATTTTGATAGAAAATGTTTTGAATGCAACATTCATTCGATTTACTGGGAATGTTGTAATGGCTGTTACATGAAAGAATAATTAAGCTAATTCTGGAAATATCTATATTCAATATAAAACCCTTACATGTACTGTACATTTTTTTATTGAATACACTAAAAATAACTTAGATAAAATATGAAATTTAGAAATATTGGCATAATCAATAAACTATTTTGCTTTATTGATTACGTGAAAAAGACTGAATATTTCATTCAGGTTAAAGTTTGTTGGTTGGTATTGGGTTATTGTATCACTAGATAGGTGCGCAAGTAGCAATATCATTATTATGGCAATGTGGTGACAGCGCGCTACAGGGTAAATACAATGACCCATTATGATGCATTTGATATATGACTGGAGGGAGTTGTAAACAGAAGTCGTTTCATTAGTACTGCTAGATCTAGTCGAGCTTGCAAAGTCAATAGTAGCAGCAGTTGCTAGAACAGAAGACAGGAAATGATAATGATGATAAAATAACCAAGTGGGCCATTCTTATGAAGTCAAAATCATGAAAATATGCTGAAATCAATCACCGCACTGTTATACACTCTTAACAGTATACGCCTAAAAAAGCCATGTATCACATAGTATATTATGATTAACGAGTCAAAGTATTTGGAATCAGTATTGAATTTTTTTAAATGTTCCCTTAGTGAACAAATGTTCAGATAAAATTGGCAAAAATTAATAATCATTATTTTTAAGCAATTAAATCATATTTACTCAATGTTTAATAATATTGTTTTGGAAAAGTTTTCTTTTTTTAATGAATACTTTTGTACAACAAAAATCATTATTAGCAAACATTCAAAACGTTTTCCTAAGTATTTGAAAATATACTCTGTAAACCTTGCGACTATATTGCTTATAATAAACACAAATTTTATATAATACAAAAGTAATAATAAAATATCTAAGAACTGCAATTATTAGATAAATTCAGTTCAGGAAAATATAAATACAAAAAATATTAAACAAAAATAGAGATTAATTTTTAGTTTAGAAATTTCACCTTTCAGTTATAATTATATTCTGAAACTTTCGATTTTTGTTTTTAAGTTAATTGGATAACGTTTCTCCATTTCATTATCAGTTATTAATTTAATATTCTCTGTCATTTTCCCCATTACAAAACATATTTTTTTTATTTCTGTTCGATCAGATAAATGACTTTCCATAAATACTTGATTGTGTGTGTATGTGTGTGTGTAGATAGAGTATGTTTGCGCGTATAAATGTTCATTCCTTTCTACATATATGGTGCACATTACTTTGTAGAACTTTTCGAGCGTTTCCATTTATGCCTATGAACATATAGATGTGTATGTAAATGTACCTCCATGTATAATCAATACCTGTTTTGAGAGAGAGAGAATGTATATGCATATGTTGGAATCGTATTTGTGGGTATGGTTTGCAGTAGGTCATTTCTCTTTATCTTTTTCACAATTTTTTTTCAGATACATTAAACTGTACGCGGTTTATCAGAGAGAAAGTAGTTGAATAAAAACAGCAAAATGAATATATATTACTGCGTAACAAGTATAAAAAACATACCATTTTTGCGTAGCATACGCAACTAGCTGTTGCAAGTGACAATATAGCAGATTTAAAGTCAACTTAGCTTCGTTCGTTGCATTTGTCCACCTGTTCGTGTCAACGAATACTAACAAAAAGAAAAGCCAAATATTAAGCGTCAGATTGACTTATTCAGTATTAATCTGGTTTGCATAGCTAGTCTAGTTCACAGCTGAAGTAATTTCATTGAGGGAAAAGAAATATTCAATTATCTATTTTTAATATTGATAACAATTTAATGGTTGGTAAATACTTAGTAATTCAGAAAATATCCAAACGAATGTTTTTATAATTCAAAGCTAAATATAAACTACATAAATGAGATAATTCAAGTAGCGTTCTCTAATACATGAGACCAAAGAATTAACCAGTTTAGTGATGAGAAGTATTCAAAAGATAAATGATAAGAATTTCCTGTTACTAACTTTGTTTTTCAATCTAAATTTGAGAAAAATGTTTCTATAAATTTTTATGGTGGGATGTTTTTAAAATATGGGAGCTAATCATAACAACTGAAATCTCTTTTTTGAACGGAACTAATTAAATGATATGTATTTGAATCGCATTTACTTTCCTTTCATTTAATAATTCTTGTTTGCTCCAACATTGTTTTTTTTAAATGCAAAAGAATAATCATGAAAAATGTATTCAACAGTAACATATTTCAGAGAGGGGTCGACTATAGCTTAACACATACACACAAACAAACAAACTTATACTTTGAATTCATATTTCAGAGTATTTTTTTATAATTGGAACATGAAGAATAGCTTTCGTTTTCTTTGGAAACCATTCTTGATCTTAAACAGTTTATTTGGGTAAAAAAAATCTAAACATCAAAAGAAAGAAGTGTTATTTAAATGTTTATTTTCAAAAGCTTTGATTTTCAACTACATATTTACTAAAAGATAACCTAAATAATGCTGGATAAAAATTAAGCAATATAAATTAGATTTACGGAATGTATAACATAAAAGCACACAGTTGTTCCAGAAAATTTCAAAAGAAATTAAGGCATTTGATATTGACTTCCTTTTATTAAGAAAACTAGCGCGTGTGTAACTTCTATAGAGTAAAAATGAATATATGAATCCATAATACATCTAGTAAAAATTTGAAAGTATATTTGTTTGAAATGTATGAATCAGCTCTATAAGGTTGCTTAATAAAGATATATGATATATCAATAAATCTTTTGGTGTAGCATATTTTCGTATATCTATAATTCCATGAAGGAATAATTTCACCGGTTTGAGAGATTTTGACTTTTCAAAACTTTTTATTTTAAATGTATTCTAATAAGTAAAAAAAATAATTTTGCGTAATTAAAAAAACAAAAATGCAATCTTCCTTGAAATAAAACATGAAAAATCTAAAAATACTTATTTGCTTCATGATTATTGTGCGGCAATATTAATGCTAACGTTTTACATACAAAATGTTTTACCCTTCCAAATGAATACTTTCTTGCAGTTTTGCTAGCAAAGTGGTATCCATTTTCACTTGTAAATTTCTTTCTTAATAATCAAATGAGTCACAGTATGACTAGGTTAAATTGTTTGTTTGTTCTTTTTTTCTTTTTTTGATCATTTGTCGAAAGCTATTATAAATATTTTTGTATTAACGAGAATCAATGTAAAAGGTAGAAAATATATGGAAATAATACAAAAGTGAATTATTGTTGTCTCCATGCAAAAATATATTGAGCGCAAAGATTTTCAACTAGTCTACGCATGCGCACAATGTCGTTGCAGACGGCAAAAAGGAAAACTAATCGAGTAACATCATTCGAAGAAAGAAATAGATAAAAAGTTATGTTAGGAAATGGAAGTCGTGATTTGTTGTGGAAAATTGTTTTGTGCTCAACATTAAAGTTTCAGTCGTTAAAGCAGCAGGATTGTTATGTTTAAGTGGTCAGCACCAGTATTCTACAACACAGTCAATCTTTGGTGTAGTGACGTCACTCACTCACGGGTAGCTTTGGTGTAGATGGGGGTGGAATTTAGGCAAGCCTGTACAACAGCATTGCCTGGGAATTATGGCTTGTCACACGCACGTACAAATAAATACATTCACTAAGTCACCTTCTCTAACTCTGTCGTTATTTCTTCCTTTCTCAACTGACTAAATTTTCGGCGTAGTCTATTGACAGTCCAGCTAGGCATAAACCGACGGGTCACCAACGAGAGAATTGCGACTCGAAGAACCAATGTATTGGCGCCATATCTGGTCAAAGTTTAAGTTGAGCTGAAGGTAGAGATTTGTTGTTGTTACTGTGGTGGTACTTAACCCATATTTTCTATATTAAGACTGACCAACTTTACCTTCTCGTCAGTTTCCGTGTATCGGAAGTATGGCGACTAAAGCTGACCAAAAAGATGTCACTAACTCTAATGTCAAAAATATGCTACTACAGCATGCATTGGCTTGAATAATCCATCTTTGTCAATCACGTCATCCTGCAAACGAAGTTATAGGTACCATAAGATCTCAAATTGTTGTTCGCTCGTATAACTGAACAATACTGGTGACTCCATTTCTGTGCCTGCTGCTGCCACTGCTAATAATAAAAATAACGACGACGACAACAACTTTATCAATAAGAATACTGGAGTATTGCCAATATATAGGTATGTACAAAAATACACACCTGCTAAATTCACACTTTTTTAATCCCCCAAATCAGCTGATAATTGAAATTGAATAAAATTTTCGGTATCAAAAGCAATAAAAATGAGGTTTCTTTTAAAAAACATTTTTCCTCAGAATTCTTTGTTTTATTTGTTTTCGTTGTCATGCGCCACTCCTTTACTCATTTTGTTTATTCGACTCAATGAAGTTGCAACTGAATGATTTTTAATTTTTTTAAGATGATTCCGTGGAGATTTAGATTTTAATATTTTTTTATAACTGTTCGTACGGATGCCTTATTTTTTAAGCATAAATAAATAGATAAATAAATAAAAATGAAACGGTAAAGAATAACTATATTGCTCTTTAAGAAATTTTTTTACTTCATTCGTTTTCGAAGCTTAATCTTTAAAGCTTGTGGTTAAATAAAAAAGAACATTCTGTTAAAACGGTTTTTAGAGGTATAAAATTGACATCGAAGATTACACTCTTCCACTTACTGAAAGTGATTGGGATTTTGTTAATTAATGTAATGAAAAAATATGACTGATTAGATTAAAAACGGGATTTTTTCTGAATAATACATTTTTTTCTTTTTGCTTTCTTTTGTTTTTTTTTGGGGGGGGGTCTACGGAGAACCAATATAAAAAGCGTGTCTTAAGGGAGATAAAGCTTTTGCGAAAATTTATTGACATAAAAAACACGGATTATTACGTTTTTGATCACCATACTTAACAGAAGGAGCGTGGTTTGTCAATAATAAATAATTTTCCTGCTTTTAAAAAGTGCGTGTTTCTTGTACATACATACCAATGCAGGTAGAAACAAAGTCATTAGGATAAATAGCTGAAGTGTTACATTTTCGACAAAGCAACATTTTGCACACCAAGAATTCTCGATTGAAATCCATTTCTGTAACTAAAGTAGAGGAAAAATAGATTCCAAGCCCTTGCGCATCATTTAGCCAAGTATAATCTTAAACTTCCTTGAATGAATATTTCTCTTTAGAATTAGAAACTTATTATTCTGTTTCTGTATATTCGAACTGTAAGATATCACAATCATATGCTTGATAAGTTTAGTAGAATATATGAATTAGAGTTTCTACATAATCTAGGGTAAATTGACCCCTTTTAGAAAACAATGTTGAAAAAAATTATATTTATTTATATAGAAAAATTTGACATTGATATTTAATTAAAAATAGTGATGAGAAATTAAATCCAATTTTTAAAAATGAAATAGCTAAACCACATTTTTATTTTTTCAAAGTTGATATGAGAAATAAAAAAGTAAAAGTAAAAAATATCCTTGTGCAATGCATTTAATGTGAATTCAAGGTAAATTGTTTATTATAAATTCGATAAAATCAAAACGGCATCACAGGTATCTAAATTAATAATTTGAAAATCGGGTAGTAATTTTTAATTAAAAGGATAACAATGTTTTGCGTTAAGAGTATCATTTGTCTCGAAATATTCACATTTCAAAGTTTTAATGAGATACAAATAATGAAAAAACAGGTATTATATACACAAGTAATAAATCAATCTTTAAGCATAAACTTTCTCCATAGTGTCATATCAGTAAATTTAGATCCTCTTAACTCATTTTGATGCAAGTGGCGACTTCTTATTTGTTGAAGAAGGAACTTATCGGGAAAATATAGACCGAAACCTGAACTAATATTTATTAGTTGTAAGGGTTAAGTTTTATGTCGGTATATTATAAGTTATTATATAATTTGTCTGTTTTAAGTTTTGCATTTCAGTATTCAGTTTATGGTCTTTATGAGTACGACAGAAGAAATTATCACCATCATTTTGAAAACATATATTTGTAAGATATGAACAAAAGTATCAAATAATCAAATGCAAGAAATCTCATTGTAACGAGGGATTTTATCAGTTTGTATTAGCGAAAAAAAGCGAAGTAACAATGAAAATTACCAAAATTGAAAAAAAAAAAAATACGCATTTTTAATTCAGATCAGGAAAATGCGTGTGTGGAGAGAGACAGACAGATAGACAGATAGATGGATGAGTGTGCCAAAAATATCAAAAAAGCAAGTCATTGATTGATTCTTTTCAATAGATGTATCATGATAAACAGTCTTCTATTGATCTGTTTATATTGTCTTTCCATGTGTAAAATACACTTGTTTCACAAACAGTCGCTGATCTTATTACTTAATGCTAGCTTGTTTCGTTCACTCAAGTGATGGTCGATTTCAGTTTGCATTTGTTTTCTGAACAGTTGGCAATTTTATGAGCGTCAACAAGAAACTAGTTGCAGACAAGATCATTAGTTGTTTAAACATTCTTCATCCCTTTCTTCAAAATGTTCATCATAGAGAACTAAGGAGTTTACCGATAAGTGTTCCGTGAAATGATAAATATATCTTACATAGATAAAATATAATAAAACCATAAACAAAAGCGAAAAATAGCAAAAAACAACAAAAAATGTCCTTTTCCCGCCCAAGTAACGCCGAAAATAAAAGATATATTCTACAAAAAATTAACGTAAAATGAGTATTACAAGATTTAATTAGTTATAATTCATTTCATATCATATACAGACTAAAAAAAATGTAGACGATTGAATGAACTAACTTCAATAATCCTGTAATGTCATATTTTAAAGTTATTTATCAATTTAGTGTATGATATAACTGTTTTTAAAAATTTATCTTAACTATTTTGAAAATTCTTTTCAATGCATGACAAAGTATGTTTCTAAAATACCATTAGAGAATGACTTTAATCCTTTCGGAAAGGCTAAAGTATACCAGGTCATTTTATATAATAATTACCGGAAACAGAAATTATGATCATAAGAGAGATACTTATCTAAAGATATATTCCGAACTTTGAAAGATGACCATAACTTATAAAGTTATATGCACGTAAAAACAGTATAGATATTAGAATATCAACCGAAATTATGCGTATGATACAGGTTAATAGAAACCGAAAAAAAGGATAAGGAGAGAGATACTCCGCTATAAAGAACCCACAGAACTTAACAGTAGTCATCAATACAAAAAAACAAAAATATAATTGTAGATATATATTGGTCCAGGGAGACATATGCTAATTCTCACTTACATGAACATTATCAACTATTTCCTGCTGTTGACTCATGGAAAACATTTAAATCGTTTCTCAGTCTCATTTTTCACTGTCATGGATTCTTTTCTCACTCTATTTTAGTGCTTATATCAGAATATAATGAACCTTCTTTGGTGTTTTGTTGGTATGTACGATATAGTTATAATAAATAGTACTATAGAATAGAAACAATGAAGAGATAAAAAATGCATCGAATTCGCAAAAAAAAAAATTAAGTAATTCAACAATATTCACTCTTTGGCATCTTGTGTGATATAATAGTTAGCAAGCCATTGTTAATGAGTTTGATTCTCACTGGTTGTTCCATATTTCTAGCATTGGGCCAGACTAAGCAAAGTTTAGTAAATGACGACAATGTTTCCTCTAACAATTCCGTAACCCATGAAAAATAAAATGTCTGCAAAGCATAAATTATGTAATAAAACCCTATTTGTATTGTTGGTTTGTTGAACGTTTGCTTTAAAGCTAATCAGTTTGTTTTCAATCTGGTTTTCTCCCTATTTCGAGATTAAAACTCAATTCAACGGTATACCCGAGTCGATAAAAAGTAAAAAGGCCGTAAAGAAAAAGATTTATAGTGGGGCTATGTTCGTATAGTTCTTCGCGTCTGTATTCGTCAAATCAATGCTCAAGCGTGTAAATAAATAAAATACATCTTGATAAGAATAAGCTTTATTTCTTTCTCATTTACTGATGATAATCTCACACAGGATATAAAAAATCAGGATGAAATTTTAGTAGACTTTAATTATGTAATTATAACAATGATAAAATCAGAGTTAACTAATATCCACAGGCTGCGATTATATTTGATATCTACTTTAAAGAATGTATATTTTACACATTAGTCATTCACATAATTCCTATAAACGATATTAAGCATTTTATTCTTAGACTAAACGATATCATCAGATCTAAATGCATTTGATATGTAAAAATTAAATTTTTCTGTATTAGTAAAATATATTTTTAACCAAAATGTTTCAGCTTTTGTCAATGGCACATATTTTTAAAACAGAAAAGATTTCCCAGTCAGCTGGGACTGTGGAATACGCCGACTGCTGCTCTGCAGAAGGGTAAGATCCCCCTAAACAACGAATGTCTGTGATATGACACTAAACAATCTGATGGTGAGGTTCCAGTAATGCTGGAGCTTTGGGGAATGCGGTGTACCCCTTCATTACCATCGCTTCTAGGTCCACTCTGGCCCAGAGTGGTAGCACATGATAGGATCCTATCTACGGGTCAATTTGAACTTAACTGTGGTTTCGAGAGTTTACTGTTTTTGCATTTAAATTGCGTATTTTTGCTAAACTGAATTGTTTAAAAATAACTGTTTTGACATTTAAACTGCGTACTTGTGCTAAACTGAATTACTCGAAATAGAACTGTTCTGACACGTAAACTGCGTACTCATGCAAAACTTAATTGTTTGAAATAGAACTGTTTTTAACATTGAAACTGTAATTATGCTAAATTGAACTGTTTGAAACAGAACTATTTATATGTATGAAAATGGATTTGGCATTAATAACCTACAATGGTTGATGTGCCATAAAACCAAACCAAAACAAAAAAGAATTTATGTTAATGCACTCTAATAAAAAGTCAATATAACTTAGAAGAAGCATTGAAATTTCTATCATGTAAGTAATAGATATTTCAATACTTAAAATGTTTTGCGATGATTTTAAGCCTTCTTATTTGCATTGAGTTACGATGCATAGCTTTTGTTAAGCTGTAAAGTAGTAAGTTTATAAAGCATGTTGTCTGTACTTCATCCAAAACATTGCTCCTCAAAATCTGCTTTTTTTTTTCATAGCATAGCCAACTATTGATTTCCAAGCAATCGTGTTTGCTACATATATCTTTTTTCTTATTATCCCTAAAGCAAAAGTCTGGTGCGGCTACAAAAATGTGAAGGTTAACTAAAACAACCAATTTCGGTTTATTGACCGAATAACATTTTCACAGAGATGAAAGTGCATATATTATAATCATACACCAAATTCAATATTGTTTATTCTTACATAAATGATACACTAAGTATTTTTGCAAGCATGTTTTAATTTTTAATTTGGAAGTTATATATCGAAACATGAATATGGGCCGAATATATTTCAGATAATTTTCTGTTGTAAATGGTTTGGGTTATCTTCGAGATGAAAGTTTACCAATCAAATTAAAAACACATTTTATTGTTCACTGCTAATTATTCCGAACTTTTCAATCTCTTGAGATTTCTTTGATTTCACAGAAAATAAGCGAAGTTTATTTTAAGTAAATATAAATAATTAAACTACGAATTTCTTTAGCAATATTTTACCATAATGTCTTAATATAAGACTGAGAAATGAATGAGTAAAAAGAAGAGTGTATACTTATAATACAAAAACTAAATTTGAAAAATAAGGACCCTTAGTTTGACCAGTTTATCAATCCAAAATAACAATTCAACTCGATAAATAAAAATTTTGGTAAGAAATTTAAAAGCTTCAGTTCATTCTCCGTGTCAATCTTTTTTAATGACATTTTGAAAACTTAGTCGCTTTGCTTCTTGTATCAAAAATGTTTGATGCTTTGTTGGGAAGAAAATAAAAGAATCCTTTATTGAAATTTACTGCTGTTGCTGTGGTCTAGAGCAGGAAGAGGAAGTACTGACTTGCATTTCCAGACATAAAAGTCCTCGAGAGATTGATCATTTTGAGATCCAGGTTGGACACTTCCGGTGTTTACTTCTTCAAGTACCGACCACTGTGTCTTTGGTGAGAAGTTGTGCTTTTAGTTAAGACAACTGTTGTCATTGCATCTGTGTATCATATCGAAAACTGGGTGAACGATATTGAGATATTGTCAGCGGCTGTAGTAATATAATACATGAATAGAGAAAAAGAGGAGGTTAGATTTTCCGACGCTTGGACGAATAAGAAAAGATCTGCTTTCTTAGTAATCTTCCTTAATACTTGATTTACTCAAAGTTTACATAGATCGCAAGTTTACTCCATTTATTTTCTTCCATTTTCTCCTGTCTTTCTCTTAACTTTGTTTCTATTTTGGTGACATATGTCTTTATAAAGAGGAGCTTTTTTCAACAAGCTGTTATGTATATATGTTGGTATATACCAAATTATGCAACATCAACAATATTTGCTTGTACTTATACACTTGGCATTTCTGATTTATCTATTGCTTACTGCATTGAAATCAACATAAAACCCAGTAGCAAACGACCACGGATCCTATGTATTTGAAATGAAATATTACGGAACTTGTTGGGCTTCAAGATAGATGAAGAAAGAATAGAGAACAAAGTAAAATAGAACGTTGTTGGACTGACAATGTCAGACTTTGATGTTGACATATTAAAACATCAGTTGAATAGAGATCTGAGCATGCTGAACAAATTTTGAAATTTCAGAATTTAGGCACTAATAAAACTGTTTCTAAGATGCTATACAGCTAAACATTCTATCATGCATTTAAATATTCGCAATTTTATAATATTAATATCCATTTTAGATTATGTCAGAATGTGTTAATGCATAGCTTGCTGCAACATACGATACTGCACTTCTTTGTAGGTGCTATATAGACAAACATCAAATTTCTACGATCATTTTCTATCAAAGGGGAAGGGGAGAGAATGAGTTGCATCGTTTTGAGAAAGATTGCAAATCTTATAAATTCTCAAATGTCCGTCTGCTGTACTGTTGAAGCTCTACTATTTTGGGTCAATTTCAACCTAACTTTAATAGATTGTTAGGATCGTTCTTTAGAAGATTTAAAACCACATTTGGAGATCTGGCTTTAACTGTTTTTTAAAGAGGGTTCAATCTTCCACTATGCCTTACTGTCTCTCTAACTGTAAAAGAATGTCTATCTCGCGTATTTCTATAGTTCCCAATGACAAACTGTTTCCTTTTGGCATGAAACGTAGACAATTTCCAGTTACAGCCTGTTTTGGAATGATTGAAAAGCACAGGGACAAACTGTCCCAGATTGGTGTCTATCTGAAAAATGTGTTCTTGCATGGCCAAATCTATTGTGTCATGGACAGAGTTGGAAATCCTAAGAGGTTGCGAACCTTGACCAAAATTTCAAGCAAGAGCATATAATTATTAGCAGTGTTGCCTATTTAGAAGTTATTTCATGAATATATTTGTGATATCAGATTTTGATGAATATATTTGTGATATCAGATTTTGATAGTGACATTCATATTAAGACTAAATAAAAGAAAAATTTAAAGTGGTTTATGAACATCAATGACCATCTCAAAACCTGTGTGTAATTTGGGTAAATGATGCAAGTAATTAATAATTGCAAGCGACAAAACTAGCACTTGAGGTTCCAGTAAATTAAAAAAAATATTCGCAGTGGTGCTCAAAGCTAATTGAATTAATTAAAAGTTAAGAATATGACTTTTTTACAAATAATTCTGAAATAATTTTCAAAGAAAAATTATAAAAGTACAAAATCGTTTGAGATTTTAAAATGGATGAAATTAATGAAATATGATTCAAAATATTGAAAATGATTTAATATAACTCAAAATGCTTTGAATTTTAATATGATTGATTCATGCATATATTTCTGACGATAGTGTGCAAATTATAAGTAGAAAAATGATTTACTATAATTAAACATACTTAACCTTTCAAAAACAGTTTGTTAATCCTAATCTTAACGACAGCAATTTCGTATGGAAACAAAAGACATGGTTTATATATTTCCTAAAGGATTGTAGACATTGAGGTGTGAATTACGAAGTACAAGTTAAATGTCTTCTGAGATTTGTTAAAGCTTGTTTTCCATGGTTTTATTTTATTTTCTTAAATCAGTTTTCACTACAATTTAAAATTTGAAAATAAGCATCATAATTTGAAGCATGGTTTCATAGAAAAAATGAATTCACTTGTCGCTTAATTTTATACGTTGTTTTCGTTTTAAGATTTTTGCATTTGTGTGTCTTCTAAATGAATAGACCAACTAAAGATATTTAAGCGAACAATGAACTGACCAACTAAAAATACTTAAGCAAACAATGATTGTTAATATATTTTTGTTTTAATAAGTATAATATAAAGTGATTCTAATTTGTTCACCAAAATTTTCTTTGAACTTGTTTATTTTAAGTGAATAATACTTTAAGTCAGATATAATCGTTACTTTTGTCGAATGTGGTTAGAAGTTATTTTGATGAACACATTAATATATTAAAAACTAATAATATGATCTTACTTTTGTATTTTTGAGTGATATTTATAGAAGATGGTATTATGAAAACGCTAATTGTATTAAGTGAACATTCGGTCAGTAATTGATTTACTCAGTCTTCTTTGATGTTTATCTACCTTATATAAAAGGGAAAATAAACCAAGTATATACTATGGAACTTCGGGATAGGGAACAATTTCAATTTAGCAAATGTTTAATTATCAAAAATCAGTAGCATCATTTCTCAATTTTTCCACGTGGATTCGACATTTTTTTATGGTGACTCTTAGTTATAACAAAAATATGAACCTTTCATGGAAAATTAAGACTTAGAACAAGTTTTGATAAGTCACAAATCTAATTCAAAGACTAACCTAAATTTAGCTAATTTCATAATTTAGGGCATTATATGAAAATATTTAAAATGATGTTACATTGTGTTTTAATCTATATCAACAATAGAAAACACGGACTGTTGCTATTAAATGTACACTTAATAAAATCAGATTTGAAAATTGATTTTTTAAAAACGTAAAAAAGCATTTTGTAAAATTTATCTTAGTATCGCAACTACCGCCTAATAATCTACTGGTCTGCTTGATAATTACCAATAATAGCTGTTTCATTGCTATTGCTTCAAGAAGTGGGAAAATGTATCAAGCAAAAAAAAAGTGCAAATCTAGATTAGATGGTGTGTGTTCCTCAGGCACATAACATCTCAGTAATTCTGGTGGCCAGTGATCAAAGTTCTTTCACTTCGCTTATAAATGGAATCTCATTTACTGCAACCATCAGCCTTGACACTGGGTATATTCTTAACATTGATCCGATATTCTTTAGTTCTCAGTCGAAAATAGAACTATGACAGTTACATGTGTTAAAACCGTAGAGAGAAACAGGACAATATCACTAAGAAACAAATTAGAATAAAACTGTAATACTGAGTACAGAAATTATAGTGACTGCATGAGCGATCCTAATGAAACTTTAAGCAACGTAATACACAAAATCTAATACGCTCTCTTAAAAAGATAACTGTAGTATATCATTTAAGAGCATGTTAGTATCTATATAAATGTTTATTTTATTTCGAAGTCAAGTTATACGACTAAAGATTCTTGAAATTTTCCATTTTATTATTTTACGTCGATCAAAATCACAAATACTTCTTTGGAATACAAAAGCTTCCACTTAAAATATGTATTTGCTTTCATTTCAGCTCTAATAAAAATACAATCTCAAGACATATTGAAAGTAACTCGCACTTGGTGGATTGATGTTTCTGGAAAATTACCATTTTAGCATTTCTACATTTGTTCGTCTGTGTTTTTTAGATATTGACAATTGGTGGAAATCATGTATTTACAAACACTACGATCAGCTATCCTTGTACTTAGATGAAATGGTAAAAATATTGAACTTTTTAAATTGCACTTCTTTTAATTCTTTAAATAGCATATTTATATCCATTCTTATCAAACGGCACACAATCTTATGTTTAGCCTGGTGGCGGGTCTTAAAATACGCCGATTGCATCCTCTGCAGAAGGATAAGACTTGCAAGAGGAATCTTGCGTTTGACACTAAACAATGTCTGATAATGAGGCTCCAGTTCTGAAGCTCCGAGGAGGGTGAAATACCCTTTCATAGGTATTACTCCTAGTTCCACTTTGACCTGGAGTGATAGAACATGTTAGTGTCCCATCTATGCATCAAATGCATCTATTTGAAAAATATTAGTATTAGGTGGTAATGCTTGAAACTATATAATTGTGTGCAAACAAATGATTGTTGTTATTGAAAGAGAATAGTTGCTTGAAGCCGTATAATTGTGTGTAAATTATTAGTATTAGATAGTTATATGGTATCAAGTATTTCTATGTAGAAACAAGTGATTATTATTATAAACAAAAAAGTGCTACTAAAAATGATTGCAATAGAACGCTGAAAATATAGTTATGATTATTATCAGACATTTACAAATGAATGAAATTCCGGCATTAAATAATCTATATACCATTAACAAAACCAATTTTATGTCTAATACATATTTGTCATGTTTTGCATAATCCTAACTACCTTAGAAATTAGAGATATATCTATGGGATTTATTTACGGGAATTTAAATCCTTGTTCATGACATAGAATCAGGCGCCAAACTTTCTCTCTATCGTCTTATAAATGAAGAAATGAAAGATAAATAGCTCCAGTGTTAATAAAAAGGAAAATTCCGTTGTTATGAGTAAACCTCTTCAAAATATACTACCGGAAACTAAATTTTCAACATACCAAGAGATTATGCTGATTTTTACCTATGCGTGCATGGGTCTGAGTACAGATACACCCCTTATTTTCGAACTTACGCATGTATTAATCAGTACAATTGATCATATATTGTAAGTAAAGTTGGCGACCGTAGTCGACGGCGACTCGAAGGCTCCCTGTTCATTAGTTACTACACCAAGGTGTAGAGGACGACGCTACTCCTTTCCTTAGATTGTTCACCTTTACCCTTGATCCGTACCTTATAATGCTGAGTGTTAAGCAAGGAGGCATCAAGTATCATTTTTTGAGTTTTTGGTATGACTCGACCTGAGATTGAACCTCGGTCTCCTGGGCTATTCGGCGAACACTCTACCCGCTAGACCAATGGACCGGTTAATCCAGCCATATTACTCGTACATTTAATCTTAAACAAATTGAAATATATTCATGAGTTACAATTTTGTTTTCCTCAAAGTATTTAAGCGTGTAACTTATATTAATATAATCAATAGTTTCATTTTTATTTTCAGGCACAATTTTTTTTATTTTTTTTTTTATTTTTTTCGATTTCTTTATTACTATTTAACTTGCTGAAGAAATAAATTTAAGCTTCAAATTTGAACCTAACGAAATTATATTTAACCTTTAATCAAAAATTAAAATTGTTGCTTGTACTTTTTGTAGTTCTATATTTTATATTTCTAATCTCGGCAATCACTTTGAAGTAAAAAATATATTTTATAGTATTTTATACGCATTTAAACAAATTAAGCACGAATTAAATCATTTTACTTAAACCAAAAAATTTACTACAACTTCTTCATGTTTTATCAAATATTAAAAAATATTCCCACACTTTAAGAATATTGCCAAGCATAACTTCGAAGACTTAGAAAACTACAACAGCTTCATCTATATTATTTCTGAAAGCTAATTTCAAATGAGGTTTGCCTGATCATTATGTTTATAAATAGATGTCTTAGAAAGCTTTTGCAAGAAGGATTTATCCTTCGTTGACCAACAGAAACATAAGAGCATACTTCATGGGAGTAGCATGAAAAAAAATCAATGATTGGCTCAACCATTTTCATTTTCCCTCATAGGAAAGATCTGTTTACTGTCATGCAATTTCACACAAATGACCTTGTTAGATCACTAACATTAAAATCTATATTTTCAATAAAGGTCGGTGTGCAAAACTATCAAGCTTCTATATCTAATTCTCGCAAAATCTTTCTCTCTTATCTTTCTATCGAACACCATTTCTCTCTGCAATACCGTCATGCTAAATATGACCCTTACTTTGGCAGTTTCTTTTCTTATTATAAGTGGTGACCCTTTTAAGTGAGGTCAGTTAACATCTAAGGTTTAGGGAGGATTGATGACGTAATATCATGACGTCCGTGATCGTTGCTTCAAGAAGTGGCTACGAATTATGACGAAGTATCACGAGGTGAGCTTACTATTTATGAGTCTACGTAGTTCTAAATCAGTTTAATGTGAAAGATGATAAATCAGCATACAAATAATGGAGACCGAATGAAATTGCTAGATGAGTTCCCTGCCTATTCATTGGACCACTAGGGGCACTGCCAACTGAAAAGTCTTGTCACAGATTCCACAACTAAGCGTCTTCTCAACGAATTTGTCATGGTGGCCTTGAGTGACTAATATGGTATGGTGACCAATTGGCCACATTGACCCTGCTTACTAGCCAATGCATTACTGGGATGTGACTGGTGTGAGACCTCATTGTTGCCTGAAGCCTATGTCGCTAGACTTGACTAGCTAACACTTGGTCATACATGTCATTCACTTACTGCTGGCTCAAAACTTTTGTCGACGTGCCCATAACAGGCCTTTGGGGAGCTGCAAAATTAAAGTTGTTCTCTCTCTCTCTCTCTCTCTCTCTCTCTCTCTCTCTCTACCTACCTACCTACCGCCTTTCTGAAACCTTTTTCTCTTCTCCTAACCTATTTAGCATTTTTCTTTTTCTTTTTTTTTTTTTTTTCATCTGTACCCTACTGGTCTTCCTATCTTAAAACCCTCCGGGCTATACTTATACTTTCTACTGAAGAAATACCAAAGCTTGGACTCCAGAGTCTAAAAGGATTGCGGAATTTTCAATTAAATTCTCAAAGATAATCTTTCATGGGCCGAATTACAAATGTCAAGAGCTGCTAGCCACATCAGCCAAAAGTGTCATGCCGTTTAAAAGAATTAGATGATAAAGAGACAGAAGGTGAATGAAAGAGTAATTAGCAAGCAGGTACTGCTTCTGATTGAAAATTACAATTACGCAAATAATAGTGCTCAAAATATGCATATTTATTTTTAATTTACTCATGGAATAAATTTTAATGCATTTATCAAAGTGAAAAGAGAATCCTAATACTTTCGAAACAAACAATAGCAGTCATCAACATTTTTCTCATTGCGCTCTTTTAAAACCCATTGATCTAATTCGAATTAGGGGATTGAACATAAGATATAGTTTTTGATCAAATACAAGAACTACTTAATTTTCAGAAACCTATCTATGCAGATAATATCTAACCTGATACACGATATTGTTTAGTTTATGCTTAAAATTTACGCGACGCTTTCGTTGCTTATAAGTTCTATCCACGTTTAATATAAAGAAATTTCGATAAACTACTTGTTTAAAAACTATTGTGATAATCGTGGCCAGTAAAAAACTGCAAGCATTAAAATAGAAAGGGTAAAGTTGATTAGTTGTTTACCTCTATGTAGTTGACAATTTTGTCTGTATCAGGTTACATCTACATCATTCTTCAGCCGAAAGCAAAATCGATTTTGGAACAGTAATTTTCAGTCTTTCCTGCCTTCTCTATTTCGTTATTTCTTTTTATTTCTTCTACTTTTTCCTTCTCGCCTCTGATCTTCCCAAACGTTCTCTGACTAAAGCGTTTTTCTAATAACACACCTTACAATTTATTGATTCAAAAATTTCGATTTAGTTCGTAATTTCTCATTGGATTTTAATAAAAATTATTTTTCTTAACTGTAATGAATGAAAATTAAAAATTCAATTTTTGTTTACTGATAGTTTTCGTCTCCAGCTTAAAACAAATCCTCTGAATTTACATATGGAATGTGTTTCTTAAATGAATATTTGGTATGTGAAAACAATATTTCTAAAAAACAAAGTTTAATTTTTACATGTTTAAGCTCATACCTCAAATCTGTGTCTGTAGTTTCGCCCTCATTCACTTATTAAACAAGATTCAACCGAAGGAACATATAAATGAATATTGTACCTGTGGCAATGTAGGAAGATTTTTCAATTTGACCGCAGAATGAAAAATGAGATATTCCATTTATTAAAATGCTTTCGGTTTTTCTCTGTTAACGATAGCAAGAGTAAACCAGAAATAAGTCAATTCTGGACAGACATAAGCAGCACTTGAAAACTGCGGACGCCTTTAGATGGCGCAAGAAAGGTGCTGTAGGAGCCTCACTTGGACGAGAAAACCTCAACGTTGATCTGTGGAAGATTGGCGCCGTGTCGAGTCTTATATAATTCTTTCGGGCAGTCAGTCAAGTTCGTGTGTGGATGAGACCGCATGAAGCTATAGATTTGCCCTGTCTGCGGTGTTGTGTAAGCCAAGGTGGCTCTGTGTGGCTTTGTGTGGTGTTTCCTTTTGGAATCAGCTAGAGACATTGGTGATTCTTAATAGACGTGACGTATATAGGTCTTGTTGCAGACAACTTTCACCTCTTTATGCTTGTCATAGTTTGGTGATAGTTCGTTTCAGCAAGAGAACACATTCTCTATCTTGTGTGGTTGATAGGAAACTAGTTGCAGGAACACTCAGTTGACTTCTAGGTACTCAATTTGGCGGAGCTCGCAAGATTTAAATCTCATTTAGTATGTGTGGGACATATTGCAAACCTTACTAATTCTCTTTCAGCCTCAACCAACAAACACAACTCTAATATAAACAGCTCTGGAATGTGCTTGGAGATATATACCTACACTACTCCAGCACTTCATAGACTCCATGGTACATTATTTAACTGCTGTTAGTCAGGCAAATTGAAAAGCTACTTGCAATTAGTCTTTAATCTTTTAACAACTTTAACAAGTTTAATTGTTAACTCTACAGTTGTTTTTTTAAAGGGCATTAAAACAATATTTATTGAAAACAGAATTCTTTATATTTTAGAAAGTATTTAAGCTTGTTACAGTAAATAGTCTGCTTTTCAATCCAGTAACTTAGATAATTCTAAATGTGAGAAAATATGATGATATCTGGTTTAGTTTATACTTGTAGAATTCAAATGCATATAAGAAAACAGGTCTAAATCAGTTAATATTTTCTGAGAATGTTAACTGCATAATTAGACTAGATGTGTGCAGCAAATATTCTAGTATAAGATTTCTAGATTCTCTCTTAAATCAGATTATAATAAAATGATTTTTCAAACAACTGAAATTCACTATAAAGATACCGGCACCCAAGCAGGAGTATATTGCATTTACTACTCGTGACGGCATCTTTAATATTCTGACGAGTTTTACATAGCATGTTTGTAGAATAATTACAAAATATTTTGAAAATAAAAGTTCTTCTAAAAACTTTTATTTATATCACTAAATATGATTGCTTATAAATTTTAGTAGGTGACTGTCTTTATGTAAGTTTTTTTTAATTCAATGACCTATCAACCTTCGTGAGTTATTTAATGCCAAAGCTATCCTTGAAGAAGAACAGTAGTGGTACTATTTAATCATAGCGGTAGGGAATAAGGGGTTTCAAAACTTTCCCATGAGTATTAGTCCGAAAGTAAACTTAGTAATGCGACTGGAGTTAAAACTCGCTTTCTACGACGTCACAGTCAAGCACGTTCGCCACTATACCATGAGTACTCTTTTCCGTATATAAGATAATGAACAAGGGATAGATAAAAAGCTGATTTCAGTTGCTGTAAAATTTATCGATTTCTTTAATTTCAGTTCTTTGGTTGTGTTACCGAGACGTCTATTATTACAAATAGTAAATTTTCTATCAGAGGGAAGGTTGAAAACCTTAAGATTTGAAATCAAGTGATAAAAATTATCCTCTAATATCATTAATAATATTCTTGCTAACCTTAACATTGCCGTGATTTTTACTGTTTATCATAATAAAAAATTGAACAGCAATATTCTCATCATTATTAAAAACATTATTTTGGTTTAAGTGCGAAATTCATTTACGAAAGAAAAAAGTAAATGCATATTTTCAAAGTTAGCATGCTGAATATTATTAGTTTTTTTTTCTTTGAGGACTGAAGTAGGGTTTATTATTAGATGTGTACATAAACAATTTATCAACAGATATTTGTAAATGCATCTAAAATATATATGCATTTATGAGTTGTTTAAGAGCTATCCTGCTTTGTTTAGAAAATTGAACATAATCAAGCAATATTTCTGTTCATCATTTCAATAACATCACTGCATATATGTTCAAAAAATTTTTTTTTCAAAATACTATCTCTACTACAAGTAAAATGATAACATTTAAGAAATTATGACCTTGCTATTAAACCCAGATTTGTTGATATTTCATTCTGTTGGTCATGTGAGATTCTTCGTTTTATTTCGTGTAGAGTTCGTTGACAGTTCTTCAGTCATTAGTCTGATTTGAGGAGCATACTTTAGAAAAAGTAGCGATACTTTATACAGAAACAACCTGGAGAGATCTTGCTAGCTAAATTAACTTGATATATGACAGATCTCAATATTTTCTTATCAGTTCTTCCGGGGATAGAAGCGTGTGTAAATCGCAACTGTCAGTCATTTCAGTAAAGATGGGATCTGGTGCATTTCCATTTCCTGCTAGTAGGCTGTTTATGTGGTGCATAGCCGTGATACTAACTCCCGGTTCCCTAGAAGTGACCCTTTCAGACATCCGGCACAATTAACGAGACGGTCAGGTGTCATCAAAACGACCAGCTGACATAGCGCCGATAATAAACATTTCCCTGAAAGAAACAGGTTCTGCCATCATCAGTCCAGCTATTCATCTCTATCTTTCTCACTTTTTTCCCATTTGGATAAGTTCGGCCAAAAATGTCCTGCTGCTTCGGGCAACAGTAGAATCTACTTGCACCAAAAGATTTCTTGATGAGTAGTGTTCTTAAAAGCTAAAAAGTGATAATTTACAACTGTGTTTGTCCTTCTAGAAGGTAGTGAAGGGATGAGCCAGAAACGATAATTCATTTAGGATTGCACACGCAATTGTTCTCCAATTTGGATGATATTAAACCCATGTACAAAAGTGGTGGTTGTCACCAGTCTTAAAACACTTTCGTAGGGGTCATCACGGAAGCAAAGACACTAAAATGAATAAAGGAAAAAGAAAGGACTTAAATATTTTAAATCCTCTGCTTATTCAATATATTTTTACTATCAATCACATGCCGTGTGCTTAATTCTTCATTTTTGTTTCCATTAATGTTCATGAATACTGTTAAAATCCAAGCTGTCCTTATCGACGATCAATCACAAAGAAACTAATGGAATAAAAAAAATTCAAAAGAGGAAGGTGAACAAAGATAGCTAATGTTTAAGTGAGTAAAAATTAAAAAATACAGAAATAACGTAAAAGGAATCATATCGTACATGTAGTAGTAGTAGTAGTAATAATAATAATAATAATAATAATAATAATAATAATAATAATAATTTAGAAACAATTAAACAGTGTAATTGCACTTTTCCTCTCAATAAAATGTGTTTTCTTTTTCGCTAAAAAAAAGAAGGAATTTCATTGTTTTTCTTGTGTAATTTTTGGTTTTTCAAATCGGCTGCAAATTCCACCAATCTCGTTCTTTCTCATTCATTTTTAATTTCTGTGTTACATCTTTCATCCTATCTTATTCTGTCACTGTTTTTATTTTCATGCTCTCTTCATTTTTCATGAAGATCATTTTTCACAAACTACCTTTTACTTAGATTTAAATATTCAACTCTCATTCACAGTTTCTCAAATGGGCTTCTTACCTATTCGCCAAAGATCAACAATGATTAATATCAATTCTATTCCGTGCCTAAGTTTAAACCAAGGGTATGAACAAATTCTTATGACAATGCTTTTTCACGGTAACACTTACATCTCTAAATAACCGAACAAATTAATCAGTACATTTGCATCTACTAATTCTTTGTACTAACTTTTTCACATTTAAAACAATACTGAATTGATAAAAATGTTCAGCACATATCTGCGAGATGATTCTTGCCATAATTTACTGTACCCTTTCCTCTTTTAGAATTTGATAGTGTTTTGAGTGAACATAAAGACATCACGTTTTAGACATCATTAGACTTCAGTTCAAAATAATCACATAAACGTAACACTCTTGAACTTGTGATTCATGTGGCATAATTTGAAGATATTTCAGCCAACATAGCTTGAGACTCTCAATACAAATTTATAACTGCTAGTTTATAAATGAATCTATGGGGTAGTATGTGCTTGTATGTAGACAGCGATATAAAGCGCTCATTTTAACCCATTTGCTAACGAGTGATCATATAGCTGGGTCATATATTGGTTCTATTAACACTGCATTGGCAATCACCAAATCTCATCAATAAAAAAAAAATCACCTTATACTGATCACATCAAAAATGTTCAGAGAGTGGTGATTAGATGTTTCGTAAGAAAAGTTTGACGAAGTGATTCTGGGTCCTTTTCTACAACTGAATAAAAATACAAGCTATCCATCTCATAACTCCTACAGATACATTTTGCATCCAAATTCATAATGATATTCTATCAGAAAGATAATTTCAAAACATTCACATTTGGCAATATTTTATATATTTTGTAATAAGAGAGAAACATCAAATATATTGCCATTTCTTTTCTAAAACGAACCGTTTTGAAAAAGAAAAAGATATTCCCCAAAATTCTCTACCCTCAGCATTTTGCTCGCATTAAGTGCAAAAATACTTGGATTAAATACAAAAGGACAATACTTATTTTTCTGTTAGACTTATATCTTTTATCTGTCTATTAAGCAAGAATCATTGGTCACTGCCCTGTTGATTTTTTAAAATTAATGAAGCATCATTAGCTTACCTAATTTATCATTTCCGTGTACATTCACACAACCATTTTCTCTTCTCGGATTATCATGATTCCTGTATATTTTTCATCCTTATAATTGCGTATTTCTAACGACTCTGCGCTTATTATTTTCATCAACGATGGCTTAAACAGCATCCGGCAATATTAATTTGCAATAAAAATCTTTTCATTCACTTCTAATTTTTTTTTTTTTTTTTTTTTTTGTTCGTTGTGATTTTTTTCATTTTTGACGTTTTGCAAAAAATGTAAAACGTTTCACTTATTTTTAACTAGGAACATATTTTGTAATTTTATCAGCATGGTTTATCAAAAGAGACCAGAACAAGAGCCTCTTTCCTTATGGATGTTCATATTAAGTTGTGTGAATCACAAAAACCAGAAACTTAATTGTGTCCCGAGAATTCTTCGAATATAATGCAAATTTAATTATTGGGCAAAAGTGATTGCAAAAATGCTGAATGGCAAATATAAAAAGAAAAGTATGAAATGATAAGTTAAAAAATGGTGTATATGAACTAATAGTATTTTGTAAAGCTGTAGTATCTGTAGGCAAGGAAACTAGTGAATATGTTTGTCAATAGGTTGAATGACAGCTTGGACGCTTGTACATTGGTCATTAGGGGACAGTTAATGATAAATGAAAAAGAAATGGGAATAACAGACCTTGTATATAACAGGGAATAAAAAAGGTCAAATAAAAATGAAGTTGGATGAGCAGCAACTCAGGAAGAACAATAAAAAGAAAAGACATAAAAAATAAAAAATGGAAAAATGTGAAGTAATTGTATGACGCGATTGTGAAAAAAGATAGAGTGAATAAGTGTGCTGAAAAAGGAAATGAGTAATGGCGCGGCAGTTAAAGAGATATGGGAAAAGGTCTGGGGAAGAAACTACGATTTCAATGGGGAGACATGTGAAATAAAAGTTTAAGGAACGCAGCCAGTGAAAAAAATGCTTGCTAAAATTCAATGTACTTTATAAATCAATATTTTTAAAACTAATCATTCACTCTTTTTGTACAGACTATCTTTCATTATTTCATTAAATTATGTTACAAAGGTATATTGTTACACTTTTGAGGAAAACTTCGTGAGTGTACAGATATCGATAGATATAAACCGTTTAGGAAACATGTTTATTACAATGCAGCATAAATATTTTTATCTTCAATGAAAATTTAATTGCAATGCATATACACATATATATTTAAACTGAGAGACAAATGAAGGTGTGCCAACATAACTCTGGATTTCAAAGAAAAATTTCCGGATAACAACTTGCCTTCTAACTATACTAAACAAAGATGATATCTGTTTAAGAATTATTAACATCCTTTCTGAATTTATTCCATGATTTTCTCTTCCTGGAATAGACAATTGCAACTGAAACAGCAATACGTTTAGCCACAAGAATAGAAATGAAATGAATGAAATGTGTTATCTTTTGACTATAAAACTGCGCTTCCGCGTCGTCTACGAACTTTTCAACTCATTAGTTGCCTCAAATGAAAAATATTTTCGCTACTCCATATGATTTCTTTTAACTCACACAACCACGATTTCTAACAAATCACTGGCTCAAAAATAGTGCACAATAAAGATTTTTTCATCAAAACACCCAACATTTTAATTCAACAGCGCGTGCATCCTTCCATATGCTGAACATTGGTGCAAGCAAAGACTTTATTAAGCAGACTCGACAATGTAGGACGAACGACAAGACTTTCATTTGCCTTAATCTTCAGGTCTTGCAACAAGTAGTAAACAAACATTGAAGGTCAGAGATTGACATTTAGAAAAAATATCAATGAGTCCTCATCTGAAAATCGGGAACCAATTTATCCTAGTTTTCTTTTTTCATGGAATGTTTTGGAACTTATGTGCCTTTTTTAAGTCACAAAACTCACTCTGACATAAGACTAAACTGATACACAAATCAGTTGTGTTGTTAGATGAAAGAAAAAGATGTTCATGCTGACAGTTGCCGAAAAAATTTTTTTTAAAACTTCAATCACACAAAATGTAGCAAAGTATTCTAATTTTAATTCAAATAATGTATTTTTTCAGTCGAAACAAGTGTTTAAGCTTTACCGCTGTCTTGGCTAGGTGCTTTGCAATGAACGTAAATCACTTGGGCCTCCCACACCTGACGCACTATCCCATTAAGAACATTTAACAGCAATACTATCAGCCCAACTTCACAGCCTACAGTCTCACGTACGCACAGAGGCGGCAATGAACAGGCGCGTGTCTTGCGTGCAGACAGAGAAAAGACCGCTACGGGAATACAAAGTTAAAATGTGTTGTGGGGTTGATGTGGAGGCGGAGACAAAAAATTGAGCTGTAGGCCAAGGAAAAAATAAACATTTAAATCAAACATTCGCATGTGTGCAGCTAAGAGGAGGAGTGGGAAGATTATTAGTTTCAAAAAGAAAAAAGGACGAAGAGGTAAGGGTAAATGAGCAAAACAGCAAGTGAGGGATCACATTAGGATAAAAGACAATGTTGTATTGGAAGGGAATATTTCTTTGATTTAGTTTCTTTGTTCAATGGCATATTGTAAGTTATTTAATGCCAACTTCATCCTTAAAGAAGAACAGCAGTAGTACTATTTAACCCATAGCTAGGAGAATAAGGGGGTTCATACCTTTCCCACAGGTATTTGTCCGAAAGTGAACGTAATAGCGCGACAGGAGTTTGAACTCGCTTACTACGATTCCACATTCCACCGCTTAAACCATTACACCACGAGGACACTCTCGAATATTTCTTAGGATGAAAAATCGTAGCTTTGAATTTCCAGTGTACACATGCAGACAACTTATTCAGAACAATGTTTTCGGATTTATTTATCTTCAAGTTGCCTCCAATTTGTTGACATGAACAAGTGAACATTCGTAAAATATTTACATCAACTTGAAAAAGATCACGTACACAAAATATTATCTTTATAGTGCGTGTGTGGGAGATATGATTTTTAAAATTTCAGTATTATATTATGAAAATGCTTTAATATTTTCCTTCCTCTTCACAGAACAAATTACAGTAGTATTCACATCACATGGATTTTCAAAATCCAGAATTTTACTGGAAACTTAAACCCTTAGGATGTAGTTTTGACAAAAAATTTGTTAGCTTATACGAGTATATAAGTTAAGTAAGTAAAGTTGGCAACCATAGTCGAGGGTGACCAGAAAGCTCTCTTTTCGATAGCTACTACACCGCAGTGTAGGGAAGGGTGCTACCCCTTTACCTGGATTGCTCCACTTTATTCTTGATACGTACCTTATATCGCTGAGTGTTAAGCAAGGAGGTATCAAGTACCATTTTTAAAGTATGACGCGACCTGGGATTGAACCCAGGTCTCCAAGACCATTGGCAAACATTAAAATACTCAATTTAGACTTTTTTCAGTATCCATTTGGTTTGGTTTCTTTGATTAACGACATATCAACCTTCATGGGCTATTTAATGCCCAAGCTATCCTTGCAGAAGAACAGTGGTACTATTTAACCCATATCTGGAGTGATAAGTGTGTACATACATGTTTCAATGGTATCAATCCGAAAGTAAACGTAAAGTGCAACTGGAGTTAGAACTCGCTTACTACGATGTCACAGTCTAGTACGTTAACCACTTCGCCAAGGAGACTCCTCCCCAGTATCCATTTGATAATTTTCATTGCTTAAAAAGGGAAAGTATCTTCTCATCTGTGTTTAGTGTTTCAGTTGAAAATAATAATGAAGCAGCTGCTTCATTTTTGACAATATGTAACTTGTCAATTACCTAATTTTAGGCAATAGGCTTGGAGAGAATTGCATCAACCCACCCAAAAAATTATACTTCCTTGATATTTTCAAGTAGCCTTAGGTTATGTGGGACCAAAACTTGTACCAGCAGTAAACTCATTCTCATTATAACAAACACCCCTCTCTCGAAACGAAGAAAAAAAAGGAAATTTTAATTTGGGAGGAGGGGGAAACTTTAAAGCCAATAGCTTTTATTTGGAGTGTCAAAATTCAGAAAATTTTATATCGTTTTGTAGGGTTATGATCATTTTATCCCCAAATCCAACTGCAATTTTAGAAATAATGTAAATAATGGTTTCCTTAATGGGGGAAAAAAGTAAATTGTTTTTTCTTGAGAAATATATCGATATTTACCTAATGATATACTCTAGTTATCATTTGCTTAGAATCCTCATCAGAATCCTTATCAGAGTGGTTTCACACTAAATATTTTCCAGAACATCGGCAAGCTGAACCGACATGAAATCTCCACTAGTCTAATGTGGTAGTATTTTATCATTTTTACTATGAGTCTAACCATTGCCATTGACTAATCGATGCATATCTAGTTTAGCAGTGTGTGCTCGTTTCCAAATACCAACCTGGTAGTTGATACGATTTAAATATTTACACAGTGTCGTAATTCACCCAAGTCAAAATTTCCTGATATATGAAGAGACCCATATTCCCTACCATATTTTGATTGTAACATAAAGAATCTCAGTTCATTAACACTTTTAACTCATTTATTCCCATACAAAACACGGCTAAATTCCTCAATGTAACTTAAAGTGTCTTCATTTATTTGCCATTATAATCAAATAATTTTCAATACGATTGTTTCACTTGAAATTGAGATATTTTCGCACTGATTTGATTTTTCCGCTTTTAGATAAATTATTTACATGAGTTTTTAAAAATCTTAAATTTGGTATAAAAAGATCATTATCCTACAAAGCGATTCCAAATTTACTGAAATTAGACAATCCAAAGAAAAGTTATTGGCTTTAAGGTTTCCCTTTTTCCAAAATCCAGATACCCCCACTTTTTAAAAATATTTATTTCGTTTCGTGTGTGTGTATGGGGGGTGTCTGGTATAGTGGGAATGGGTTTACTGGTGATACAATTTTATTTTTGATGCTACGGAGCCCATGGTCACAAAAAACAAAAAATACCAAAGAAGTTTAATTTTAGGGGTGATGCAATCCCTCCTATCCTATTTGTATTTACTTGCACATAATGGTCTACACGCGCATACTAATGCATATATTTGTGCAACAAATACTCTTTCGTTAATCGATATTTCCCTATGAACAGCTAAACAAGCTAAAGCCGGCTGGCATTAGCAACATAAAACCTACATATAAACTTCGTTTAACACAGTTAATCTTGAAATAATGCAGGATGATTTCTTTCATTCTTACTCATTAACGTATACTATAGAGAGGCTACATAAATATAACTTCTAGTTATAATTACAAAGTTTTTGCCGTATCCTATTCAAGCCTGTTCAATACTCTTCAGTTCCGTTTTTTTTTTTTTTTTTTTTTGGAGAGGGACAGAATAAATCAAAAACTAATCGGATTTAACATAAAGCTAATAACTTTAAGTATTTTAGTTTCACATTTCTAATTAAAATATTTAGAGTAATTATTTTAGAACGAAGTCATCAAAATGAATGTAATAAACTATTTTTTAGAAAAAGAAAATTCACTAAAAGTAATTAATTAGAAGAAAACTTCCTTCACATTCAACAACTCAAAAAACTGAAAAAACTATAAACTATTCAATTTCATGCCTATCGATTTAGAAGCAACATCAAAATATATGCACATTATTTCTCTAAATGCAGTTTAGTATTCTTAATAGTAAAGTTATTTCCCTCTACACACACATACACAGTACTCGTAAAATATGAAATTATTTACGGTTAGGTTTCTACTCTTGTCTTGGATCAGTATATCTGTACGTTCTACCTATGTTTAAGTGTTATTCTGAGGCCTTCTGTTAAGAATCAGAGTATATATATATATATATATATATATATATATATATATATATATATATATATATACTGATAAGCCAAAATGTGACCACCTGCATAATAACAGCTCTTATACGATCAGACATGAAATCTGCAATTACTTCAAGGGTTTACACTGGGATCTGGTACCTGCATGTTAGCAGTAGTTTATTTAACTGCTGCAAGTTACATGGTGAAGGTTCTACAGAGTGAACTTGTTGGTTCAGTAAATCACATATTGCTTAATGGGATTAAGAAGTAGGACATTTGCTAGTCAGGGCAACACAGTGACACCGTCTTCACTTTCCTGAAACTATCCCCATTAAGCTCGTGCAATGTGGCCGGGTACATTGAACAGCTGAAAATGCCAGTGACATCGTAGAAGACAATAATCACCAAAGAGTGTACTTATTCCTCAATGAACGTTGAGGTAAGTGGTATGCAACCACGTACCTTCCACATGAATGCAAAACATTGCACCAATCATCACGCTGCCTCCACCACTTTCTTTTCCCACGGAGCATCCTTGAGCAACCACTTCCCCAGGATAACGATATACACGTACCCTGCCGTCCATCCCATTCTTTTTAATGAGATGGACGGCAGGGTACACGTGTATGTACCCTGAAAGCGAGACTCATTGAAATGGACGACTTTTTTCCATTGACTCACGGTCCAGTTTCGTTCTCGCTGTGGAGATGGACATTGGTTAGCATGGACACTAATTAGCCTAAGGCAACGCAGCTCGTTTTACAACAAGGATCTATATACTATGTTAGCAACGCATTCCTTCCTTCACTTTCATTAAATCTATCCACAATTTCTGCCACTTCTCGCATTGATAGGTCGTAGTCGCTCAATGCATTGTCGGTGGTTGGCGATTTTCTTAACTCCTCGAGCCACTGCTGATAGATACATCTAAACATGAACACTCTACAATTTGCACTGTTTTAGAAATGTTCTCGCGTAGTCTTCAGGTTATAACGATCAAACTTTTATGAAGTCACTTAAACCTTTCTTCTAGCACCTAACTGTATTTGACGTATAAAAATGACGTACTCGAGACCTAATGTTTTGACAAATTAGTTCATGTAAATAATTGCAAAGCAAATGGTTAAAAAGGAAACTTTTGGCTTATTTTAAAAATGAATAGCTTGTGATCAGCTGAACGCAATCTCTGTTAAAACATTTAAATCTTATCAACACCATTCATATCATTAGATTAATTGATATAGTATTAAATAGTGTATCAAACTAACTTATTTTCCTTGAAATTGATCAGCGTAAATGTCAAACAAACATCAAAAGTCAAGTCACTTGTCCCCATAAAAACAATGAAAATAGAAACGAAGATCAGTATTTTAAAAAGGTTAAGTAATAGTATACAGTTGAAAATTTAGAATTTATGAGAGGAAACGGTTTTCATTTCCCAGTATTTATAGGCTTTATTTCGGATACTTCCTTCTAATGACTTATCTTAGATATAGTGAAATGTTATTGTGTAACTCTTTAGCTTGTGACAACTGTAATATCCCCAATCGTCATTATTGTAGCATCCATTTTAATTTTTAAAAGAATCTGAAAAAGACCGTTTTATGATCGCCATCAGCTGCCTTATCACATTCTCCTTAATCTCAACCGCCGTCTGAAATTTCCCTTTTAAACTTTTTAGCTTTAAAAAATCCAGATGTTTCGATGTCCTAAATCTATACTGTAAAGGGACAGTCATACATGTATGTTGTGATCTTTTGTCAAAAACCCTGCACAACACGTGAAGAATGGAAAAATGCAGTCATCATCTAACTACCAGTTACCACTTGCTTGCAGCTGTGGTTGTTTTCTTCTTATTACATCTCCTAACCGACAAAAAATTATCACACTATTGTCTGACTCAGAGGGACGTTTCTGTGTTGGACAACACCTGTACGTTCAAAACAAAATCTTGTCAACGTAATTTCAACGTTGCTCCGACTCAGTCGTGCTTTCGCCAAATCTAAAACTCGGGTGACTTTCACTGGTGAGTTTGGGTTTTTGTTTCAGGATCATTGCCGGAGGACTATAGGTGACCTCCGATTATGACTAAAGTACGGGTCATTACTAGCAGTTTTCAGGTAACCTATTTGCACAAAATTCTTTTTGATCTTGTGATAGGAGCTACTGAACCAAATTTGCCACCACATATTCCATGCCAAAATCCTTAGTCAAAATTTTTCGTGGAGTTTCTAGACTTAGTCTATCAACGATTTCTTTCTCTTACGCGCTAAAATTTTTTGCGTATTCTGCTTGTTAAAGATCTTCTAGAAAGTCGATCACCTTCAATGGATTCCTAAAGCATCAACACCAAAATCTCGTCAAGGCTTCACTCACTGAATCTAACAGCATTCTTAATCATTCAAACTGTGTGCACTGATGAATGTCCAAATTTCAAGCAAAACTTTATATTCGCCGTGAATGTGATGGTCAGACAGTATACAATGACATTTCCTTGCCGACTGAATAAATCAGTGGGAGAAAGTTCATTCACACGTAGTAAGGTACCCTCTGATTAGTTTTCAAATTAGATTAAAACCGCATAAACGGTTCACAATTCATTCAAAATAGCTGGAAATTTTTCAAATATACCATTAGAGGGACAGAATCAGTTTTTTAAATAATTATTCAAATACGTATGATATGGGCATTTACAGTTTATAAAACGCCATTTAAATATCTATATACGTATATGTGAGTTAACACAAGCACATTATATGAAAACTAAAAGTGTTAAAATAGGCTTCCTTTGATAAGTATTTGCATACACACAAAATGTAAGCTAAACTTACATTTTATAAGTTATGTTTCAAAGTAAAATAAATTTATTTTATGGGAAAATTGAGTACACACAGGCATCGATAAAATAAAAAAAATTGTTCTATTTAAAAAATAGTAAGACTTTTAAATAAGTGACACATATCAAAATGTCTGCAATGTCGGTAATTTCCTTTTTAACTGATATCGTAAAATCTAACGCCTAGAATATATTTAGTAATAGATTAAACAGTTTTTTTACATTGTTTATTCTTAGCCTATGGTTGTTGTGCGTTTTCAATTGTTATTGCTGTTTAAATTGCTGTTAATATAACTATCTTAACAGTTTATATGAAATCCTTTGAAGGAATTTACCTATCAAAATAAATGAATATGGTTTCGGTTTTAATAAAACAAAAAATAGAATTCAACACCCACCTATATGCTCATATACAATGTAAACGATCTCCTTCCTACGTAATATTCATGACCACAGTGGAACGTATGAGCATCACATCTGTTGGTCAATTAACCCCTCTTTCTAACGACCGGTAACTGACCGATGGACTAGCGGAATATTCAGTGTCCTTCACACGTACAGCAAACCTTTCAAAATGATAGTTAACAAGTCAAAGTTGAAAAAGGAAGCAAATAAATTCTTTCCGTTATCAATCTTTTCAATTGGTGATTTGCATTCAATAAATTTCATAACAAAAAAATCTTTTTTTATTATAAAGGAAAGGATACATTTTTAACGACACTTAGAACTTTTGTGTTGTATTACTTTTCCGCAATTTTTTCCTACGATTCACGCAAAAAGGTTCAATGAGTAAAGTTTAAATTATCGTTGCCTTTAAAACATGTCAATGATTTGCTTAGGTACACACTCTTAAGGAAATTTTACAAAATGAGAAAAACCCAGTTTATAAAAGGCTTCCATTTATTTCTTGGATTTTCTGTTTCACTTATTTTTTACAATTTTGTATTATTTTTATCCATAGAGCCACAAATCGACTAATTACGCGATCGATGAAATAAGATAATCATTGTTTCGTCATAAATGGCTATTGGTATTTTCAGCATAAATTAAAAGTACTATTGTTATTAAAATTAAAAATGTTTCCATATTGTCTGGAAAGTTATTTCTATTTACTTTCTTTCAAAAAAAAAAATTAAATGATTAGCAACTGATGATAATAGCAAGTAGGAGAGAAAATTTAATTTATAATCAATATGGGAATAATAACAGCTGAAATGATCATAGTAGTTGAATAGACAATATCGTATTTCCTTTAACTGTCATATTTTCTACTATATGGAATGAGTAACAACTGATGAGGTTTTAACGACCATCTGTTTTATGTCCTTTTAGTGGTTAAAATAATAACCGGCTCTTTGGCCAAGTGGGTTGAGTGTTCGCCAATGGTCCGGGAGACCTGGGTTCAATCCCAGGTCGCATTATACCAAAGACTTTGAAAATGGTACTTGATACCTCCTTGCTTAACACTCAGCAATATAAGGTACGTATCAACAGTAAAGTGGAACAATCCATGGAAAGGAGTAGCACCCTCCCCTACACCTCGGTGTAGTAGCTATTGAAAAGGGAGGCTTCTGGTCACCCTCGATTACGGTCGCCAACTTACTTATTTACTAGTGGTTAAAAGATATTTGTGATACATAAACAATTCTTCTTCGACGAAGATTTATACCTCAACTTTTCCAAGATATATAACACTGAACTATTTTTTCTTCTCATTCTTTTTTTCTCACATTTACATTTTTTCCCTTTCTATTTCACTTCTTTCTATTCTTCTTGCTCTATATCAAGCAACAGTGATTCAGTTCGACCCATCCATCCATCTGTTCGTTTGACCATTACTTTGTTAATCAAATGGATTTTTTCTTTGTTCGCCTTCTTCGTAACAAAGACTTAACGGGTGACTTGATACGCTTCTTTTGTCGACTAGCTTCACTTTTGGCAGTTGACACGTGTCTTTTGTTCAATCATTATTTATCTCTATAATTGACCTACGAAGTTGATACTTTGTAATCTTATACCCTAACGAAACAAATATGACTGACTTATCTAAAGGCTCTGATCACACCGATCACAGTCCTAGGAGCTGAAAATTCTAACAGCTTTAGGATGTTCTGTCCGTTCATATCACAGAAAAGAACATAATACATTTTAAGAATTTTCAAAAAACAAAGTTGGAATACACAGCGTCCACTTATCTATATGCAACTAGAGATATACACTCACATATAAATATATAATATAAATTACTTACCTTAATCAGGAAGCAAGTTGCTCAATCTATGATGAGTGTAGAAAATAATCATAAGTAGTACGTAGTAAAATGCCTGAAATATCTTATACATTAATCATGATTTTTTGCAATAACCTGAAAAAAAGATTAATTTATAATTTATGCAAAAATAAAACGAGTAATAATTATTTTTTCAATTGATATGCGCTAATTATTGATAGTTTCTTCTCTTTGAAAATATGCAAGCAATTTATTAAGGCTTGTCTTGACGATTATTTTATCCTCCTCATATTATCCTTATTCACTTCTGAATTAGTCTTAATATGCAAAGTTTACAGTGGAAGTAATATATATTGTTTCAAAATGAATGAGCTGGAATTCTTACGGAAAATATTCTTTAACACACGTTCATTGCATGCTAGTCACTTATTACATGGTTTTTAAGATTCTTCCTCTTCTTCAAATATCCTTTTGTTTCTAGTTATCACAGGTCAGATTTTCACAGTTATATTATAATCTCAGAGCGAGTTCACTTTGGTGTGCGTATTATCTTTTTATATCTCCTTCACAGAAAAGAACAAGCAGCCTTGCTTTCGCTAATTCTTTTTTAAAAAGCTACATGAAAATCGGAAACTTGAAATCCTAACTTGTATATTAAAAGCCGTTTCATGTTAAACAGCAAAAATGATTGTTTTATATTTTGATTTTTCTTTCCGTAAATAAGTTCTGTCTTGATCTCTCATCATACTTAAATGAAAGCTCTGAGTGATTACTACAAGTCGTCCACTTCTACAAATGTTAGCAAGAAAATTTCATCTGACATTTTTTAAGTTAATGTTTTGATTAAAAATGTCCAATTGAGATGACTCACTAGACGACAGTGCGAACTGTCGTCGTTCCATTTTTATTCTTTTGCCGCTATAAACTGAGGTCACCAAGTAACCATACTTGTTTTATTGTCAAAAGAGCTTTTTATCGGTTCAGTTTGTTTGTACAAACACTAGAAAAAGCCATTAGGCAAGTATAGATAAATGGCGGGAGGGTTGCGAATTCTGAAGAAACGGACTGACATAGAGGAACCGGAGGTATCCCAAAGAAATTTTCCAGAACCAGTTCTGCAGTGATTGGTGTTTATCTAATTGTTTCTTCAAGGACACAAAAACACCATTTTAAGATTTATTCTGGTTAGAAAAATGTTTTATGATAGAATTTCTGATTATTTGACCATGTCACGAACAAATACTACTGGTGATCAAAATATTTTTTCATTTTCTTTTTGTCTGTTTCCAAGGATAGCCAAGAAAAATAATTAGAATATATAAGATGAAATTATTGTTATCTGTCAGCATCTCCATCAAATAACGTTTATGTATACGACTGACATTCACGGAAGAAATAAATAAGAAACACATTCTTCATATTCCATTTAGTATTCAGGAAAAAATGCTCTCCAAATAAACAGTGAATACAGACAGACACAGTTATTAACTTATTTTCGCAACTGATTGCCAAATAAGAAAATTTAAATGATGAAGATATAGTAATGTACAGTGAGAACAGTTACTTCATTCTGTCTTTCAATATGTTTCCAATTTGCTTGCAAACAATTATATCAATCGGAACACTAGCTTCTCTTGACAATAAATCTGTTAGAATCGTTGCATGCATTATAGTAACGTTCAAAGGCTTGTGTGTGTATACAATTACGATTCATGTGTTTCTTGTTTTTGTTTAAAAGAAATAATTTTCCAGAACGAGTTAGTAACAATTTGATTTCCGATTTAGGGTCGACAATGTATAAAAGGCAACAGTGTTTCCTGAATGATTATCATTTCCTTGTAAAAACAAGCCTGGACACAGCGATAGAATGTCCTTTTTAAACTATATCAACAGCTAAACAAATATGTACATAGACATACATATATGGCCATGTGTATGATCATGTCACTCCTTCAGTAAAAAGAAACAGATTACATATATGTGATTTTGTTATCATGTAACGCATACATGAGCAAATATATGCACATGTATATATGGATATACATACACAGAGCAAGAAAGAGAGAGTATTACAAAATTTGATTTTTATTAGGATCAAAATTTTTAAAATATTTTTAGAGAAATTGAAATAATTCCGGTAATAATACAAGTTGCATATTTCTTTATATCTCTATTTTTTATCAGTTTGTAATTGAAAATACGCGGCATCCATATAGGATATAAAAGTCCTTTGTTTAAACAAATGTCTATATAAATGCAGCTAATAGTTTACATCACCTAAAAACGTTTTAAAAAAGTGTATTCGAAAAATTATTCAGTATTTTTGTTTACCCTTGGTGTTCACTCATTTCTAATATAAAACCTCAAAGAATAGAAATCATGCTTTCATTTTCGGCATACCAGTCACAACGAAAGTCCCAAAAATCACACACACTCACACACAAACACTCTATCCCACCAAGTTAGAATAGTTTAATCGTTGTCCTGATTTTTGGCGGCATACGTATGTTTAAAATTTATAAGTAAAGTTCTTATCTTCAATTTGAATTTATATAGCAACCTTTTTAAGCGTCGAGTAATTTCTCTGAATGCATTCTTCTACAAAGCGAAAATTTGACTATAAACACCATTCCTAGCTTTCAAACTATCTTTTTAAGTCATGGCACAGCCTATACATATTAAAATAACTATTGAATAGATGAATAGATAAATGCATGACCACAAAAGCCAATTATTTAACTGGTTTATGTTCTCCTAAAATCAGTTTTATTTTAAATGGGTATTTATTAAGGTTTACGACACAAACCACAAGTGATAATATCAGTAGCAATAGAAGCAACAGCATATATAATTTTTTATATATGTTTGTTAACGTTTTAGTATTGTATATTGTATGACTTCCAGTAAGAACAGTTTTCATTGATTTTCATTCAACTTTCAGGATTACAAAACTTCATAAAATACACCAGAAACACAGAAAACAAAAATCTCCCAGAAAAATAGCACTCGTCAGATTTGAGCAGACATGCCAAGGGTAAGATACATATCTTGTACTTTTCCAGTGAGCTCAGTTTCTTCTCAGGTAGTTATCTAGCTAGATATTCTGGGTGGGGTGGATATAATTTTGTCCAATTATATTTATACTCTTTCACACACACACACACACACACACACACACACAGAGTGTATTTTATCTATATTTTCATATCTAATGTTTTGTGGTTTTGTTTTACTGTATACACTAAAATATGATCCAAATAATACTAATTCGAATAAGTGCCTTTCAATTTCCCTCTCTTTCTATCTGTGCGTGTATATTTGTGCATGTGTTATTGTTGTAACTTTACTTCATTTTATTAACTAAAGTTGATCCATCAATAATTATGATTATGATATTTTATACATTAATTAAAAAAAAAGTAATCACACAATATTAACTTTTGACTTATGTAAAGTCAATGCCATTATTGTTGATGTGATATTTTTGCACTGATTCCTTCTTAAAATATTCGTTACAAAAAATCTGTTGTATTTCTCTACATGTGGATAGAAATACTGATTCTGTTTACATTTAAAAAAGACTTTGGTAAAATCAACATAAAATGTTAGTAATAAGACCATGCAACTCAATTCTCTCCTATAAAAGAGTATAAAGAAAATGATCATTTGAACTGAACCAAGTTCTATACCGAGAATATAGATCATGAAATAACATGTTAGAAAATATATAATTCAACAATATACAAGGGTTTTCGTGAAGTAAAAGGCAAACGGTACGGTTAAATTATTTAGCAACATTTCAGCAGTTTATTAACTTTACATCAATGTAACATTTCATGGAAAATCCACCCTATCAGCCAGGGATGTAAAATACACATACTGCACCTCTACAGTGGTAAAAAAAACAAAAACAATGAGTGTCCTAGGTATGGCTTAAACTCCATCTAAGGGTGAGGCTTCAGTCCTAGAGTTTAGAGAGTGAGGAGTATCTCTTCATTACCATTATTCTCAGATTCACTTTGATCGGGAGTGTTATACACCTGTCAGAGTCCCATTTATAGGCCAAATAGAACTGTTCAATTATTTACTAAAGATTATAATTATTATTAGTTATTTGAAACTTTACGGCTGTGAGTAAATTGTTCGTATTAGATAGGAATACTTGATAAATAGAATTACTAATATTAAATAGCAATACTTGAAACCATTTAAGTGTGTGCAAACAAATGAGCTCTAACTCGTTTACAGATAAAGTTACCAACAAACTATTCGTTCTCGATTCATATAACAAGATTAGGTAATAGATAACTCACAAGAGTTGATATGCTATAAAATATCAACCAACCAGTCTTCATGGCAAATAAATTGATGTACGATTATGATTTCAGGAGATAATGTATTTGTTAGAATAAATATTCTAATTAAAAAGGTTTTCTGGTTACCAGTTGTTTTGTCTGTAAATCCTGGCAGCCTATAGTTTCCTAAGTCAGTCTTTGAGACAAACGTGTAGATTGAGTGATCGCTGGTTGCAATATACCTGCTAACCTAAAAAGCGACGTTTGATATTTAGCACACCTTTTTTAAGGCCTAAATATATATGTTACCAGATCTCATATCCCTTTAGCCAGTTTTCAAGGTTCGAAATTTAATTCCAAGTATTCAATTTATGTTTTTATTGACGGGTGTTTTCCGAATATATTGTACATGTTTTATACGAGAAATTGTTAGGGATACATTGACCTATTATATTCAGTGCATTGTTTCCGTACTGAGTAAGGTATTATGTTATACTTGTATGTGACTTCTATACTCTTGTATTCCATGTATTGTACACAATACATCATGTTAATCAAATCCTACATTTCTTAGATATCATTTTGACACTGTGATCGTGTGGTACTTAAAAGATAACATTAGAAATGATAATAAGCTTATGGTAGTCGCCCAATTATGCAACATTAAGTTCCTACAAACGAAATATTGGCAGAATTTAACAAATTTCAGTATATCAGTTCTCACTATTTTTCTAATATTGCATTCATCAACAAGAGAGAATCGAATTGATCCTCTTGAGTAGTTTTAAGCAAAGACGCCAGTAATGTTGAATAAAAAGAAGTTTATTATTACTATTAGTAGTAATATTAATTCAATTACAATGTTAGTCAGTTAGCGTTACCGTCAAAGAGTTCATGTCGCACACTGAATCATAACATTCTGCTTCAGTTGCGTATGTGATAGTAATATATACTAATAATTAAACTTATTTTGTACTTCCCAAGTTAAGGAAAACAATATTTTCTAAGATTATACAGATCTTGTAAAAATAAATGCACATACATAAATACTGAAATAAATAAAATCTCATCAATTTCCATGAGAAAAACACAGCCAACTAGTCTTGTACAAATGCCATAAAAAACAAAAAGACCACCCACTCGCATAAAAAATGATAGTCACCATCTTCATTAATATTATTTCAAAAATTGTTAATCATTCTAAATGCTAGATTATTCTGACAATATTTTTTTTCAAAATTTTCTAATACTAATCATTAATACTCGCTATTATAAATCATACTGCGCCACGGATTTTCCTTTCAACAAAAATCGTAATAATTAATTATAAAATAACTAAGTCTAATTTCAACTTTTTTATTTTCTTCCTCTTCCTCCCTCATTTTTAAAGCCTTGTACCACATTTGTAAAATATTTTACCATAGATATCAACTTGAATATACAATAATTATCTTGTATGATGAAAATCTTTCTTCTTTTATTTGGCAGTTATCATTGCATTCATAAATTGGTTTATGACATCATAAATGTTGCAATTAAGACAACCCTGCGTGTAAACAATAGTAACTTAGGTTCATTAAAAAAAATAATGAAGGTAATTTCGCCATGAACCAAATAGTTAACTAGAAATTAGTTTTGTTGGAGAATTCAATTTGTATTTTTCTTTTTAACCACAGAAATAATTAACTCTGATTATTTGCTTAGTAGATAATTGTGCATATAGGTGAGCTAACCCCTCGCCAAAATTTAAAATCGGCAATTTCTTTCTGTAGTCTTAAAAATTCAATGTTCGCTTTAAACAAATAAAGAATAACCATGGGATTAGTATATTATCTTACTCATTAAACAAATATCTGTAGAATAACACACGAATATTTTCTTGAATATAAAGTACGTGAGACTATAAAAGCAAATTTAAACATACTTTGTATTACAGACATTACAAACGCGTATCCACATTTATTCATGCAAGTTAAAACTCTTCTATAGATGTTCCTTGTCTTCCTTGCACACAAAAATGTTTACATCTCGTATCATTGAATAACGATATAATGTGAGTAATAGTCCAACATGATGAATAAACAAGGAAAGTAAAGCAATGAGATCTCATGCAGACAGTGTGATACTTGTGTTGGAGGCCACTATCGCAATCCCTTTCTTTGTAACCACGTACAATGGCGAATCCTGCAATGTACAATGATTTTTCTATCACCGTTGTTCAACGTGTATTCTGTTTTCTATTCACTTTCTTTTAACGGAATGCATCCGGCAATTGGACATAAAGTTTAGTCCTAGCCAAAATGGAAACGATAGCTAGAAAACTGAATTAGTCTACAAAAGAACTAAAAAGCATGTTTAGATCGATCCAAAGTTGGAATTGCTATGAATTCATCTTATCCTTTAACTATTCAGTTCTAGCTTTAACGCTTAGCAAAGTGCCTTTTTTCTTTAAGAATAGCTACCATCTTTTTAAAAATTTCACTCACATATGTATTCCAATATTTAGATTAAGTTGTAAGTTTTACAAGTAGAATCTATTCCCATAGTTGTAAAAAAATAACATTTGAAAATTATCCATTAGGAACTAACAATAACTGCTACACATATAATTAGAGTAAATTTATTTTTCTTTAGTCATTTACAAAAAAATGTTAACAAAACTAAACTTCAATTAAAACATGTAAGCAACCGTACCTTTTCATAACCGGGACGATAAAAAAGAAAATATTGATGCATTGGCAAGATTATTTTTATACTCAGAATTAACCAATGCAATATTTACGATTAAACAGTCTGACACAATACCTGTATATTGGGATACCAAGTGAGGAGCTAACTCATTAAGTTTGGGAATGGTTTTTAAGATTAACTTACTCTCAATACCAAGCACATTTAATCCCAGGAGATTCGTGTCCCAGGCAAAACTTTCCAATTGCACTAAAGGATAAGGTCAGGACTACTCATTGACAACTGCAGCAATACGCTGATAGAACCGAGTTATTTCTTAAAAGTTTACCAGACACTATATATGTTGATTCCCACACTAAAAAGATGTTGTTCCACATTCCATCCCTCTGAAAGCATAGATAGATCCCTTCGCTATGATATTCGCCCAAATTTAGTATGATTACAATATGCGTGGCTGTAAAAGTGTACCTTTTCGATTAGCAACTCTAAAAAGGTCGATCAAGCTGATCACAGTTGCGACAATTTAAAATGAATTGAAAAAGGATAATCTATTAAACTTTTTTGAATTGCTAAATTTACAAATAACGTCAAATGGGGAACCAATTTTCTTATTCACTGCTTTTACTGATGAGATCGTTGTTGATTTTTAATGCTGCAATTATTAAAAATACAACAGAACTTAGTTTTTCTTTAAAAAGAATCAATAGAATTAACTTTCTTCCAAGTGCTTTTCAAATAATTATTTTAATGCATCATTTCACTGTTTTTATATGTTGCAATTAGATTTAAGTTGCAAATTTAATGTACTTCAATAAAATCTAGTGCGCAGGGCAATAAGCAATAGCCGTTTATAGGAAATTACTAGTCTTTGAATCACTTCAGATATGTAATAAATAAGTTGGGGAATCTGTGCAAGTAGTATCTTCTTAACAATCTCGGCAATCTAAGAGTACGAGGGTCATTAAAAAAAAGTTCCAGAAAGACGAACCATAGCTGAACATTTTTGTTGTGGCAACTCACTACCACTTCTTTTAAAACTGAAAAAACTAATTGAGATTTTTCTAGTTTTATAAAAAGTGATGGTATTGCTAGAACAAAAATGTTCAGTTAAACTTTTCTTTTTGGGTGAGGCTTGGAACTTTTTGAGCAAACCACGTATATTAAGACTCTATCATATTCTGTGATAATGATTGCGAATCATATATTGAATAATCTAAAACAAAATCAACGAAGCTCAGAAAAGAACTTTGCAAGATATGTGTGCAAGTATGATAATATTTCTTAAAAGTACTGTTTTATAGTTTTATGAAAAATTTACAAATAATTTTGTCGTTCCAATTACTATCGTTTATATATTCAAGTTTATTTCAAATATCGCAATAATTCGCTTGCTTTTCTCCATGCAACAGATAAGAGAAAATGTCGTGTTGTATTTTGTAAGGCCTTTTGTCGAATCAATTTGCTATTCTATGCCAAGTAATAACCCACTGGCAAAAACTGAATGAAAAATGAAATAAAAGCCATTCTCGTTTTCATTCAATTCCAATACGAAGAAGCTGCTAAAATTTAATAATACAAAAGGTTAGTGCGCAACGATTGTTTTTCTTTTCGCAAAAGTATGGAAATATATCAGCTAAATTTGAGTACAAGATAAAAAAGATGAAAACATGAAGAAAACATTTACAAAAATGTTAGTGTGATACAAGCATTTTTGAACAGGAGTAAACTATACATATCTTTTTAAATCTAGCAAACTGTTTTGTTCAATTTTCTATTTATACAATTTCAATCATATGTACATACAGAAGGAAGAGTATCTTAATATTAAATGGAAAAACCTATCATCAAAGATTAATAAAACAGTCTCTATATATGTAATCAAAAGGAATCGAGACTGGATCTTAAAAATTTAAATGAATCTATGTGCACACTTTATACAATAAGGTGATGATGTCCAGACAAGTAAGGGCCAACTGTTGATGCTTTTTGATCAGCAGTTTTGAGCGAAATACAGAATTTTGCAATTGCATTACCTTCCATATTCACCAGACCTAAGTCAGTGTGATTTTCTTGTTCCTAAATTGAAAATTCATATGAAGGGCAAAAGATTTGATGACACAAATGACATTAAAAAAAATAGGAGGGTGAGACTTCACATCTTATCAAAAGAAGAGTTTCAGAAATACTTTGACCAATGGAAAACTTGCTGGAATGAGTGTGTTGAATATCAAAGGAATTCTTTTGAAGTAGTCATTTTAGTCATTATTTATTTAGTATGTATATCTAGAGAAAATACAACTTCAGTACCGATACTTTTTGTGCACACCTAGTATGTGCACATTCAGCCCCTCTACTATGGGCAGGATCCAACGCTAGGTCAATTTTTAAGCAGGGTACTGCTAGTTTTGAATTCAGCCTTCTCTTTTAGATTGGTTTTCGTAGCAACGTTAAAGAACTAAGTCTGTGCACACCTAATATAAGTCATTGTTCTCTTATCTGAGATTATAAGTGTTGGCTAATCTAGAACACATCGTTTTCTGACAGTTAACTGTGTTCGCATTTAGATGAATCATTCAGTTGTGTCTTTTTCAGTGGCCATCATCATTAGTTTATGTTTAGTTCACTCCATTATAATTTTAAAAAGACACCATAAACTAAATATCTTCTGCAATACAGAAACAAAATATACTAAAAATTGATATCTAAATAGTAACGAAAAATATGTGATATATCAACTTCGGCACAAGGCCATACTTGTGAAATACCAAGTAAAGTGGTCTTGGGCTGAATAGAAAATTTGTATATAGTTTTAAGTTCAGCACTCGATAACTTTTCTCACTTTCTCTTCATAAGGATTATGATAAAAAATCTTATATAGAATTTTTAAATCTGTACATATACTATTGGCATTATCCTACAAATATTATGGTAGCTCTAGTCAACAAGAATAAACAAAATTACCATAAGTTTATCTGCAATGAAAGGCAATACTGAAAAGAACTTATTCTGAAATGTTAGAGCAACTAGGATTATACACTGAAAAAGAAATATTTTTTTATATGTGGAAAATCCCCAATTTATTATAAGAGATCGATATAATAATAAGCAATCTGAAAATCTTTAACGGAACAGGATTTTCTTTTCTGATTAAACGCGGAAAGACTATGTTAGATCTGTTTTGGTTCGGAACAGTTATTGTGTAATATGACTAAACACATTTGTGCTAGTATTTATTTACAGCCAAACGAAAGCAAAATTTGATTGAGTCGGTTATTGAAAAGTCGGAACGGGATACGATACTAGGTCACATATATCATGTTTCCTTTGCAGAAACTAAGTTTTCTAAATATATATTAAAAAAAACTCTAGCTTCATGGAAATCTTAAACATTGGTATATACATGTGATTAGATGGTGTTTTTTCTTTAGATAAAATTATTATAAGCCAATTTTCTTTGGACTTACTTAAGTCTCTGTACGTTAACATTTGTTGAGTTTCTTTTAAGTAAGGATGATTTTTCACTTTATCTAGTTTTTCTCTGACTGCTATTGACTCTGATGAAACTCAACATTCGGCCCTTGGTTTGGTTTATATTCAATTCTTTATGGGCGGTAACAAAGTCATTTAGAGTATTTTTTCAGATGTCTTTTGGAGAGTATCAAATGTTTTTTTCTTACAGTTACCGAATATTGATTGCTTATATCACTATTAGTAAGTAAGGACCAGTCATAACGTGAGGCTTTAACTGTTTGTTTCTTATTTCTACGTAAACTCAGGCGTATTTTTGCTGAGACGATTGTGTGAATGGAAGATACTCTTAGTATGCCCCACAGTTCAAAGCACTATTAATCTACTTCTTGTTAATGAGTATTTTGTCTACCTGTACTTTAGAGTTATTTGGATAGGTGTAGGTTAATAGTTTTCCTTCTTTTCTTTGGAATATAGTGCTTAGACATACAAACCTATTCTCAAGAGCAAAATCTGCTAAATATTTTCCATTTCTGTTTGGTGAGTTGCGTAAACAGAATTTATCATTTTCATCTTTGGCTATTTGAGTATTCATGTTTCCACCGATAATTAGAACATTGTGTTTGGGAAAATATTGAATAAGAGAAGGTAGCTCGTTGTAGAAGGTGATGATAGTTTCATCACTGGCTCTGGTAAGACTGTAGCAAGAGAATGGGTTGCCATTAAGTGTATCACACATAATTCTCTGTCGGGTTTCTCTATGCTATTTAGTGATTTTAAGACATGAGGACTGTGAAGCATTCCTACACGTCCTATAGCGGCAGTGACAGAATTTTTTCAAGTAGATGCCTTGACAAATCTCCATTCATTACCAGTATTATGGTATTTTAATTCTAGTTCACTATGGTAATATTTATGTTTACCGGACATTGGTATAATGGTTAGAGTGTTCCAATGGGAGATTTTGGTTCAATCCCAGGTCGAATCGTACCAAAGAGTCAAAAAATGGTACTTGTTGCCTCTTTGCTTAACACTCAGCATTATAAGGTACGGATCAAGAGTAAAGTAGGGCAATCCAGAGAAAAGAGTAGCCCCTTCCCCTACACCTTGGTGTAGTAGCTATTGAACAGTGTTTTTTCGTCTAAGTAAGTTGAGTTTGGATTCTGTAGCTGATTTTTCCAACACAGAAGCCAGAGCTACAACCTCAGCAGAACGCGCCCCTTGTTTATCCGCGTGAAGGGCGATACGGTTTGTACGTGCGTTTTGAATGAGAATCATGGTAGTCTTTCGTTGGGTATATTTTTCTCATCAATAGGCGCCACCATTATAAATGAGTAGCAGTAGCTTCCTAACTAAACTATTTGATCCCGGTCGTTGATCTATAAGGTTCTTATGCTCCGCATCTGATGAAGCACGCCGTTGACTCACTTTCAGCTTCACTGGCTTTACTTTACTTTCACCATGCTGTGTCTCATGGTTTCCATTACTATATACTTGTATAACTTGAATAATACTCTTCTTCCTTAAAGACTGCTATTTAGTGACAGGCCGCCTCAGGATATCTGAATGGTTACGGAAGAAAGTCCAGAGAGAACTAACACATTCCAAAAGAAACAATTAGAACACACTTAAATACATAAAATCAGAAATTCAATAGAACATAGACAATCACAATTTATATGGCAGAAGAAAGTAAGAGGAAGAAAAAGCACCTCAAGAAGAAAACTAAAAGCGACCAGCCAAGAATCAATGGATCGAACATTTCAAGAATCTGCTTGGAAACTTCACCAAAAGTCACTGATAAACCCATCAAAAATATCATTAATAAACAACTAAACATCTAACAACTTGACACAATATGTAAAAAAAAATTTAAGGCGAAAAGTTGCAGGCCCCGACGAAATACCTCCTGAAGTATGGAAGAAAAGGAAATTTGACAAAATAATTCTTCGATTCAGTGCTATGTATAAACAAAACAATAGAGAAAGTGACAAAAACCTGCATCTTCCTCTTCCCCCAAAAAGGTCACCTCAGTATTATGAAGACCTACGGAGGCATAACTCTTACTGCTATAGTTGAGAAGGTTTATAATGCCTGGGTTCTCAGTCGTATTCAACCTTAAATCGAGAAAATATCTAAGAAAAAATCAGATTGGCTTTCAGAGGAACCGGTCCACAACTTCACAGATTCTGACTATCCGCCAAATCATCGAAGGAATAAAGGCAAAAAATCTCGAGCCAACATTATAGTTCGTAGATTTCTCAGAGACATTCGGTTCCACACACAAAGGAAAGATGGAGCAAATACTACTGGCATATGGTCTTCCCAAAGAAACTTGTAATCGTAATAATGATTCTTTACAAAAACCAGAAAGCAATAGTTCATTCATTTGATAGCGACACCGACTTTTTCGATATTGTCGCTGGAGTTTTGCAAGGAGCTATACTAGCGCCATATATAGTCTCACTTTGCCCAGACTATATCCTTTGAACATCAATAGATCTAATAAAATGATCTTACTATGAAAAAAGGTATAAAGAAGACGATATCATGCTGTAACTATGATAGACACAGACTCCATAGATGATCTAGCGCTTCTAGCAAATAAACCCGCCCAAGCAGAATATTTACTGCATAGCTTGGAGAAAACAGTAGGAAGTATTGTCCTCCATGTAAATGCTGATAAAACAGAGTTCATTTGTTTCAAACAAGAAGGAGCCAAGTCCACTCTAAGTAGTAATCCTCTGAAATAAGTTGACCAAATTCACATACCTTGGCAACAACATTTCACCTAATGAAAGCACTGCCAACATACGCCAGGTAAAAACGTGGAAGGCTATAGACAGGTAATGGATCAAGTAGAAATCTGATCTATCCGATAAAATACAACGGGGTTTCTTCTAAGCTGTAGCCATATTACTGTATGAATGCACCACGTGCACACTAAAGAAACATAGAAAAAAGCTAGACGTCAATTATGCAAGAATGCTACGCGCTGCTTTGAAAACATCCTGAAAGTAACACCCTACAAAACAGTACTTGTAAGGCCACCTGCCTCCCATCACACAAACCACCCAAATAAGACGAAGTAGGGACGATTTCATAAGTGAGATTCTCTTATGGACACGCCAGTATTGACCGGCCAGCATAGACTTACATAAATCAGTTCTGTGTTGCAGTCTATAGGACTTGCCATGATAGGGATGAATGATAGGGACAGAGAGAGAGAGAGAGAGAGAGAGAGAGAGAGAGAGAGAGAGAGAGAGAGAGAGAGAGAGTTAGGGAACGCCGAGCTGTCAGCACGATTTGATAATGATAAGCTAATTTTATTATTTTTTTATAAAACTCATTTATGATAACTGCTATCGGATGAAATGATAAGAAAAACAAAAAATGTCATGTTTTATTTATGTTATTTATAAATATATCCAATCACTTAGCTCAACCGAATGTCGTCGAACTTTTATTACTCGACTATGTTACATGTCGTATGCCTAACCTTCACACCATGTTTGCTTCTCGGGAAAATAGAAAATGCTCTCTGTTCCAAGACAATTATTATATTTTCTTGCTTGATACTATATATAATTCATATTTAACGCGATTTTGAATGCACTTTCTCATCTAGATATCAACACTTTATATGTGGCTCAGCTGTGCATACGTCTTTAATCTGTTAGATTTTTAAAAAATAAAGCTTAAGTCTCGAAACTTTATAATCACACCTGGTATGTGTTGTAACAATCCGTAACAAATTTGTTTCATTCTCAATGAGCATTATCTGCGAAATATGTTTCAATCTTACATCAGTAGTAAAAAAAGACAAGTTCATGGGTCTTTTGAGTGTCAGTAATAAACAAAGAGGCAGAAGAGTAAGCCAAAGTAAAATATACAAAATTGTCTAAAGTAAGAAAGAAAAAAAATCTTCGAATTACCGATAAGAATAAGTTCAAAATAAATAAATAAAATTATTTATATATATACGTGGTGCAGTCAATAAGTTTCCAGGCCTTTTTTTTTGTACAGGTATTTAAAATTGTCGTAGACTCTTGAAAATTCATTATGTTATTGCTATACATTAGGAGATGACTGACCAATTTTTATGATTTCAGCTTCAAATGAACAGCTACAGCAGCAATTGGAATACACCCCACTAAAGCCTGATTGTCACAACTGATAAATTTCAAAAATGCAATCTGGACGTGAGGACACTTTAGAAGAACGATATGCAATAAAATTATGTTTTAAACTTGGAAAAAATGCCACAGAAACGTATGGAATGCTTCAGACTGCCTTTGGAGCATCTTGCATGAATCGAGCATCAGTTTTTGAGTGGCATAAGAGATTTAAGGAAGGCAGGGAGTCTGTGAGGGATGATGAGATGTGTGGGAGGAGTAAGAAAGTCAATAGAACAGAGTTGATTTGCCAAAGGGTTAGGGTTAGGGTTACTATGTTCAGGTTTTAAGGGAGTTCAGGAAGAGATTCCTTGGGAAGAGGCCAGCACTCTTCAAATCGGGTCAGTGGCATTTCGACCAGGACAATGCACCAGTCCACAACGCCATCCTTGTCACAGACTATTTGACCAAGATGGGCATCAAGACAGTTCCTCACCCTACCTATAGTCCAGACGTTGCTCCCTATGACTTTTACTTATTCCTTAAGCTTACAGGCTGTCGTTATGAGACATTAATTGAGGAGATGAAAGAGGCTGTGACGAAGGTCATTGACACGCTCACATAAGAGAACTTCGATGGGGCCTTCCAGAAGTTGTTGGAACGGTACAAGTGCATTGCAGCCTGAGGATATTACTTCGAAGGGGACAAGAGTTTCATGTGTGTACTATCAATAAAAGTTCCCATACGAAAAAAGTCTGGAAACTTATTTAATGATCCTCGTATATATATATATATATATATATATATATATATATATATATATATATATAGCATCCGTCAGTCTCGTGAGACTATGGATTTGCACCTGGATCTCAGCACCAGTCTGATCATGGTCGTATGGAAAACCGGCCGTTGCCTATGTTGCAGGTTTTCTCTCTTTAGGAAACCGATGTTGCCCAAGGAAAAGGTCTTATACAACTTGGCAATAATATCACTGTAGGAGTTACCAAAACGAAGGTTGACACAACGTCAGACTAAATAAGAGACTCCACTTGATGACTGCACCTCTTCACTGTTGCAAGTTAACTTGCCAAGGCTGGAGAGCCTAGTTCAATCAACTATTTACCTACAGCTGCGAGGAGAATAAACAGATCCATGTCTTTTTCAACGACATTAGCACGAAGGGAAAAGCAAACAACCTTATCCATGATCTGATAACCATTATATCACCGTGTTTTCATTATATAATTGTAAATAGCAAAATGTAAATTCTAAGTGTTAAAAAATAATCATTTAAACTAAAAACCATCAATTAAGCTTATACCTATGTATAAATTGATTGCATTAGAAATATTTTCATCGATTTTTTCAAATATTCGGACATGTATCTCCCTATGATTATTTAAAGTAGTACGATATCCATGAATAAGAAACCTGATCGCACATTGCAACAAAATTCTATCATCAAATCAAATTTTAATAGAATCAGAAAAAAAATTTCCGTTAATTTAAAAAATTCAGTAATCCATTTAAAATTACTGTTACAGTAACATTCAATTTCAACCAGGACTAGTTTTTTTAACGACAATTTTTAGAATGAACTGAGTTGAAATTTGAATTTGACATCAGGGTTTAAGAAAAATGTACACAATGTCGGTTGCTCGGAGCAACCAGGTTTCTTAGGATATCGACAGAATGTGAGTGCCTGAATGTTTCAGAGATGAGCCCAAAACCTAAAATGAAGAGATTAGAACAGACAAGGAAAAACGGATAATGAAAGAGGTGGCAAAGACAAATGAGTATGGAAAAAAAGAGAGAGAGAGAAATAGATTTTGTGAGAGATTGCAAAGAGATTCCATGAAGCAAAGATTGACTGTCAGTTTCGCCATTTTCTCTAGAAGGCATCAACCATTTGCTATAATGTCATCGTGAGCCAGGAAAGACAATAACTCTCACGTGTAGTTACGAGTGCATCCCCGTGATAAATTAGCTGCAGTTATTTATTCTGAACAGCAACCTAAAGGGATAGGACTAAAAATAGTAAAAGGCGCTCAACATTCTTGAAATAATACTCGGAATCTTCACAAAAATGACCTAGCCATCATTAAATCACAATATAAAGAAGCTCTTCATTCTTCAAAAAAAAAATAAATAAATAAATAACGGAACAATCAAAAAATGATAATTCAAAGAATTCCTAATTTAAAGTCACTTAAAATCAATGAACAAATCATTACACTAATACAATATAACCAGTGTTTTATCAGAATATAAACTATATATATTTGTAGCTTGGCTATTATAACAAAATTTAACTTCCATGTATAAAAAAAACTATCACAAATTACGAATGTAATTTTTAATCATTGAAAAAAATTCTTAATGAGAAATATTTTTTATTCATGAAAAAGAATTATGGATTTTTGATGACACTTTATACAATCAGTATGGCTTATACTAAAATCGAATAATAAGCATTTTTCTTATTCATGAAGTATTTTCTAAGTCTATATTTCATTTTAGTTCAAACCATAGATACTGCATTCCTTGGATAAAAATGAGAAAAAAGTATCTTTTTAATATCATCATGTAACTCAAAACGTTTTTCAAAAATAAAAAAATGAAATAAAAATAATAGTACAACTCTTTTCTACCTTTTCTGTTTAGCTATTTAAAGTCATTGTGGAAATGCTAAAATACAATCACACTCTACAGATACAATAACAGATTTGGCTAAATAGAATTTCTAAGAAGATTTTCTTTAATGCGTGATGGGATAATATAGTGTAGCTTTTCTTGGAGACCTAACACGGAAGTTCATGAGCGGCTTAAAAATGTTACCAATTTCTGACATTCCAATAAAGAGATATTGAGAGGGATATGTTAGATTGCTTTTAAAGGATAGCAAGATTGGATTTTCTTGTTGACATCTTTAAAACTCCTTATCAAAAGAAATGATTCCATTCCAACAACTGATTTTGTTGAAAACTAAAGATGTTTTTAATCCTCGGTCTGTTTTAGATTTGATAAAACCAGTGTTGGCATCGCATTACCCATGTTAGTCTCTTCTTTTAAGAGATGAACTTGCTGTAATAAAGCTTATCTTTGGGGTGATCTTGTGAAGATTAGTCCCTTGAAGTGTAAAAACTAGAGGTCGACTAGTTTTAAGATGGAAATATTCTTGCTAATTCTTCTTATCAAAGAAAAAATTCTTGCATTCCATCTAAAGTCAAGTTGTTTTCCTTGAACAAAGAGAGCTCATTATTCTTTAAAACTATAAATAATAATACCATTTTGCACATTTCAATATTTTGAAGTGTGAAAAAGATGGATTTAATATTTCAGGAAATACACGTTGCTTCATTCAGTGTGGATTCTAGTATTTTTCTTGATTTCTTCTCTTTCATTTTATTACCAGTTCTCTCAACCTAAATTCGCATAAGGTGTTTTTTACCCGTTAATCTGAGTAACCGTGCTGATATGTTAGAGAGCATCTGTTGTATTCATGAGGCCCAATTATCCCTATCAGTAACCACGAAGCCAGTGTTTTTCAAATGTGGCAACACGAGACATTAAAGGGGATTGAAGTATTACTGTCCTCAGAATATATCGTCATGCCAACAGGGCAGGAGAGGGAAGTTGGTAGAGAGGAAATGAAAACAGCTCATAGAATAAACAAATCAGTTATTAACAATACAACTGTTCACTTTGTTCTAGTTCCGCTCGAATTTTCTCTTTTTGATGATGCGCTTTTGGTCATCAGAATGTGTTTTGCATGAAGTTTTCTTTATATAACTTACAGCAATATGAGTAACGAGCTACATCTCATATTATCTTATAAACAAAGACAAAATTTCATTACCACTATATATATATATATATATATATATATATATATATATATATATACATTAATTTGTAAAAGTGTATCAACTTATAACTTGATGATGATGTTGATAATAGAAAGTACTATCCTTTTTCTCTCTGTAGATGGAACATCTTATTTTGTTGCCTATGTATATGTGCAGATATGCACTAATGAGTGAGTTGTTGGACCGTATATATGAAGCCATAAACTTTATAGCAATAACTTCAGTTCATCAAGTAACCAAGTTTTGAAACCAGATGTAATGAGTTCTTTATCCAGGTATAGCTTTTGGGTGGAATTATTATAATAAAGGTTCATTGTATTTTTCAAAGTAAAAAATGAAGCCTAAATCTCAAATCAAGCAGTAAACAATTTGGTTTTTAATTAACAATGTTCCACAAACTTTATATTTAAATACCTAACTTGTATGCGAGAGCCAATACTCAGAACAATAAAACTAAGAGAAAAGTATTATGAAACATCATTAAAGTATGGAATTTCATAAATATATTATTCTTTTATAGCTTTCATCATATATCTTTTTATGAAAGTTTTTTTTAATTTCATTTATTTCATTAAAGTACATCTCTGCAGAACTTGAGTTTAAACTTTTTTGCTATAGCATGTTATAAGTAAAAATTTACTGTATTATATTATATAAAAATTATCTCAATCCTAAAAATCAATAATTTATTTTTATTTAATTACAATAGCAATAAATTTTGTATGATTGGTTTGAGTTTAAAGACCTGAAAATCCCAATATCTAAAGTCAGTCAAGTAGAGAACCAACTGCTTTACCCCAAGCTACAACAAAGTGTCCATTATTTCAAGGTATCTATTTTTCTTTTTAAATAAAAACGATAACCTAAGATGTAAAAATCAGTTGATAAAATAAATAATTTAAGAACTTAACTAATTTTAAAGAGAAGTTTTCAGTTAAAAATGGTTATATATATATATATATATATATATATATATATATATATATATATATATATATATATATATATTGGTTCTTAATATATTTTATAGATAGATGATGAAAAGAAAAAATAATTAGTTCACTCAATTTTAAATAATCTGAAAAGAATAATATATAAATTTTGATTTTTCTTTAGAACCTTTTAAAGTGACATTTTGCTAAAACATAAAAAAGTATATGTATTTATAGAAAAATATTTTATGATTTTAAAAGAAAATAAAAATGTTATTTGATGTTGATTAAGTAGCTAATAGAATTCCAATACCTTTTTGTGAAACTGTTTGGTAGAAGAATAATTCTGTTAATACCCCCATATTGATTGTTGTTAAAAGCAATGCAATTGTTTGTTGTGCAGTTATAAACATTCGAAAGATTTGTCACCGAAGTATTCTCTATTGTAGTTGCTTGGTGTTCTTAAAGGGATCATGGACTAACTGCTACTGCTAACACTATAAATCCCACGGCTACAATGTTACAGTGATTGTTTAGAGTGTCTGGGCATTATTATTAACCCTGTTATTATGATAACAGATAGCAGAAAATGGCCCCTGTGTCACTGAGATCACATGGCCCATTGATCACTATTCATTAGCAATATGACCCTTTTTAGTGACACAAGTGTTAGGGATAGTGTTAAGCAAACAAGCAAGCTGAATAGTAGTGACCAATAGTGGACACTAGTATTAGTAGAACTCTATGAGATTGAAGGCAAAGAATTAATCACTTAGGACTTTGACATTTTATAAAGCTCTAGAGAATGGTAAAGCATGCCGTTGGTAATCAACAGGAAATAGGAGAAGAGAGAAAAATTTTATAAAATACTCAAAGCAGATTGGAACACACATTTGCCATTAGAAAACTGATTATTTTAAAATGAGCAATATCAACTTGATGCGATTATTATTTTTCTTTTTAGTTCTTCCTTGGCACATCGCTGTGGTATTAAATAGAATTTGAAATAAAAAATAATAATAAAAGACTCAAAGATGTTTCCTGACAAAAATACCTCAACATTATTAAAGTGTCTTAAAGTGTTGCAAATGTTTTATCAAAGAATTGTCCATTATTTAGCCATACATTCATCATATCAAAATTACACAATATAGAACCTTCATGTATGTTTGTCTCATCAAGCAAATTAAGGACAAATATTTTAACTGATGATTAAAATGTATCTTACAGTGATTTATTCATAAATGTCTGTTTATATGGACGTACAGTTTGACATGAAAAAAGTAGAAAGTAACTGATAGCACAACAAAAAAATTTTACCAACAGTATTAAAAGGGATTGGAACAGAATTAAATACAAACAAAAAAAAAACCCTGATATGCTAATATTTATAATCATGAGGTACTGAAAAGTTCATCTAACAAGGAAAGGAATGAACTTTCTTTGAATTTAGTTTAAATTTTTTTCGTTTTTTTTTTTTTCTTTCTTTGAAGGATTAAAGAAACTTTAGATCAAGATGAATGTGTATAATAGCATATACGTTTTGTGATTATAGGTCATTCCATTCTGGGTCAGACTGAAAACTTTTCAGTATTCTCTTGTACAAGCAACAGGCCTGAAAAAATAGTTGACTGAATAACTAGTTGTATTGATGATATAATCTGTTTAGGTTTAATAATCAAAAGTTTTAATCAAGATAGATTCCTAGAGAATGCAACAAAACTGCAAATAGAATTTTATGCCAGAATCATGTCTGTGAAATGATTACAAAAATGAATTGAGAATAAAGTTTTAATCTATATTTAAGAGGAAATTTCACTTTATCTTTTGTTAAATAGATATATAATTCCAAATAGATTTATTTTTATTCTTATCAATATCTGATATAAACTCATCTATTACCATGATGCATGTTCAAATATTATCAATTCTAAAAAGATGCTGTTTATGAAAGTCAAATTTTCCTCAATTCCACATCAGAGAATTTATGAAAAGCTTGAATCTCATAACCACCTTAAAATATTTACTAACTGTGATTATCTTATATATTTGCAAACTATATATATATATATATATATATATATATATATATATATATATATATATATATATATATATATAGTAATATTTCCTTTCCAATCATTCTTATATCAAATTAGTTTTAATTCTATTGATCTATTACTAAGTATAGTTGTCAAGGAAATAGCTAAATGATAAAAATACTGAACAATAGGCTTCACAGTACCTATTTCAATGCTATTGCACTTATATTAAAACCTGGGCTAGTGATTCACTTTGTTGTGTGATAACACTTAACGAATAATGTTTTGTTTGTCCAGCTGGAGTAGTCACATGTCCAAGAATACCTATGAAACAAATAATTTTGTTAAATTTCAAAATGTATTCCATAGGGCATATAAGCAACCATGTATATATCAACCCAAAAGGCCCATACATGTATAATAGTGTATAATTTTAAAAAGTTTCAGATATATGCGAGTTTACAAATAAATAAGAAAAAACAATTGTAATATTCCCAAATACTTGTTTTCATGTTACACAAACTTTCTTCAGTTTAAGAAGTCTTAAAGGTGTAATATATATGTAAGTCTCATGATAATGTCGGATGTTTGTGTATACATGCACTTGTGTAAAAACTAAATAAGCAAACGACAGTTGAGAAGAGTTTACACAGTAACAAACACACGCACACAGAAACCAGAACAATTTTCGACTCTCATTCAGATTGCGTGTCAAAGAACATGCGCATACATTCAGAGAAGAAAAGAATAGCCATTATCTGCAATTTTGTGTAGGTGCCCCGCCTCTCTCTCTCTCTCTCTCTCTCTCTCTCTCTCTCTCTCTCTCATACACACACACACACGAGAGAGCATGAGAATGATTCTCATATTTAAAAGACTCACAAACAAATACACACACTTTTTCTGTCTTAAAATTATCATAGTCTGGAAATAAAAAAAAAAGGAAGAGCATATCAACTGTCATTACTTCCGATCGCTTTATTTTGATAATCCGCTCTAAATTATAAAATTTACGCTCATCAGTACTCGTCCCTTAAAATTTTCTTCCAAAATATTTGTTCGTGTCTGTCATTAATTATTATTTCACATGCCTTTTACAATGAATTATGAAAACTCTGTCACTCTCCATATATGTTATTGATTTCTGTTGTCCATCCATCCAGCTATCGGCTAGATGCCATAAAACCTATCAATTTCTGAATTTGGTCGGATTTTTTTTTGACTGTTTCGAAATGAATTACATCATTGTCAGCTATAGTTTTTAATACCGTGGTAAATTTTATACGGCATTTTCATTTTTTAAGAATATTTTGACCTACATTCCTTTTATATGAACCATATTGTTTTAGTTTTAAAGATAAAAATAAAAGTGAAACGTTTTTATACTCTCTCTCTCTCTCTCTCTCTCTCTCTCTCTCTCTCTCTCTCTCTCTCTCTCTCTCTCTCTCTCTCAACTATACTTCATTGCTTCGCTTGCACTTTTTGAATAATGTTTTTGTTATTTTTTTAATTGTTCTCGCTCAATTCTTAACCCTTTTCGCTGTGCCTACCACACTATCTTTTCAGTTAAGCACCAGCGGGAGCATTGCTTTAACTGCACTACTTCATTTCACCACGTTCCCGTTCGCCTCTCGTTTAGGCTTTATCAAACCTGCGCACACACGTACACACAGTCGTTCACATGCCAAAGCCGAAGCGCAATCATCATACATAACGCAGCAGTGGACGTATTCTCACACGCATATGATATTCTCATTGATGTTACATCATGCTTAATTCGTGAGCAGAACATATTCACACGTGCACTGGATATAAATATTTTTCTTTTTGTTTTTTTCTTGAATGCAGTGTTTTTGAGTTTGTCATTATTTTTTTAGAGGCAGGAATATTTTACTTTTCCTTTAGTCATTTTAAGAGACCCACTTACACATCATTACTGAAATAATTTTTCGTAAAAATGGATTCTTTTCATAATCAAGCTTTGGCTTAAACTACTTTTAATTCCTAATTATCCTGATTAAGACCCGTTTCAGAGTTTATATTATCTACTTATGTTTTTGTAATTATTATTCTCCAACATAAATTTTTCTCTCTCTTTCTCTCTCTCTCTCTCTCTCTCACACACACACACACACACACACACGTGCGTTTAACTATGTTCATATCTTGTCAATTTTACCTGTACTCACTCTTCCACTTAGAATTATCATGACACATGTCTCTCTGTCACACACACACACACACACACACACATATTCCAATACATTTTCTCGTAGCACAAATACCGTTGAATCTCAAGGATTGATAATTGTAGTAATAAACTATTATTCCTATTGACCTCTTTATTCAAAAAGATACGCCTGGTGGTCGTAACTAAAAATGAATGACTTAAAAAAGTATTTTGTGGGTCATATCCACTAAAACTACTCTTTCGGCAACATGTGGTAAAATTATCAAATTCTTTTTAGGTGCAGTTTTTGTTTCGTTATAACTATTCATATTTTTTCAATAGGTTTCGTTATAACTATTCATATTTGTGAAAGTTTTGACAGCATATCCTGTCAATAACACCTTACATGAAATACAAAATCAAAGATTTTACGTTTGAAATATATTTTGCCATCAGCTTTTAGATAAATAAATATGTTTGAATTAAAAAATCATTTTCCAAATTTTAGTTTTATTAATCACTAAATAATCCTATATCGGAAATAGTATATTGTGCTGATTGATCCTCTTAAAATTCTAACAAAACAAAAACAAAAAACCTTAACAGGTTATTGACAACATCTGAAATACTGAAAAATGGATTAAAGCTTTTCAACTTATCTTAATTGTATCAAACACCGACTAATAGCAAAAAAAAAAAATCCTTGTGTGATCATTTCACATACCGCACAAAATTTCACATTTTAGTTAGTTTAATTTCAAACAATTTTTCCTGAATTACACAACACACACACACACACACACACACACACACACACACACACTCTCTCTCTCTCTCTCTCTCTCTCTCTCTCTCTCTCTCTCTCTCTCTCTCTCTCTCTCTCTCTCTCTCTCTGTGTGTGTGTTTTTTTCCCCTGAACAAGTTCAAAATAAGACAAATTTCTTGATCCATTAATCCAACATCCTTTTTTATGTTTGCTTACTAACTATAAGAGAAGTAGGATTTGCAAATACAATGAACTATCTCCGTTCACCCGATTTTTCATCAAGTTTTGTTTTCTTCCATAATCAGACTCAGCTAACTATTCTTTACGGTACGTTTATCATACGCATTATTTTCTTCTGATATTGAAATATTGCTTAGTTTACATATATAATCTATGAGAGTTGGGTCTGCTCGTACACGCCCACGAATTTATAACTCAAAAACTACTATTTTTGATATCTTAATTTTCATTTTCCTTCCTTTAGCTTCCGCTCTTTTGACTTCTTTTCTAGATGACACTTGGCAGCGTATTCATATCTCACAAAACAAAATCCTACACGCACACATATATATGAACAACTGCAACATTACTTTGAAATGTGGACAATCTTCAATATCCTTTCTTTCTTTTTCTAATCACGCACCTGGATTGATACAGATACACATCTTTTTCGTTTTGGACTTGAAAAATGTGAATTTATGTGTATATATTTTATTCGAATATTATCGTGTACATATATCTTTTTCGCGTACCATCGGTAAAATTGTTGATCTAACTATCGTTAATTCTAAAACTTTTATTCAATATACCAGATTTATTTTCAGATATATTTACAGACAGTAAAAATTGAATGCTGGCTTTCAATAATCATAATTAAAAAAAAAACTTTTCTTCGGTATTTACAGATTATTGTGCAACAAATTTAACGTCCGTGTCTAGTTTTTTAATCTCTAAAAGTCATTTATTGTTGTCCGTTGACAGCAAAATTTGTAGAACGCAAAATAATCCTAATAGAAAATTGTTAGTGCAACCGCCGATTACAAGCTATGTCTTAAATACTTACTTATTAGCTGAAAAGCAGTTATCATCAACGAAAAACGATAATGACGGCAACAGGTATTTTTAGGGTGGAATAAAGAAAATAATTTTTTACAACCTTTATCTGAAGCACAGAAAAAAGAAAGAGAAGAAACTTAAAACGCTAGACAAAAAAAGCCCATCTGCATTGTTATTATAACAGTTATGATCATCGTGGTAGTAAAAACCAACACATACATTTAGAGACAACTTCAATACTATTTTCATTTGATTTTTTCTTTAACACTGTTTATAAGCGAAAGAGTCCTTTTCCATTTTCCTTCTGCTATAATATTGGATTTTCTCTTTTCGTTAAGTTATTAATGAGCATCCCTAACCTGGTATCAATATACCTTTTAGACTCTTAACAAATACTGAGAAGATTATGTAATGAAATATTCATTACATCGAATATGAGCAAAATATTTTGTGAAATATCTGAATTATGACATCATTGTAATTTAAGTTTTATATCCATTTGAAAAAACAGAGTATGAGATAGTTTTTAATACTAAAATTTGCATGATCCAAAGGAATATTAAAAACATTGGACAATAAAAACGAACTCTGATACTTTCAACGATTAATATTTTCTCATAGATAGTTAACACAATTTTTTTTTTGTTTTTATCTTTTTTCTTAAATGTTCCTTTTCATAGGTAAAAAGAAATGATATTCTTATTTTGCCAAAAGACATGAGCGAAAATAATTCTCCTAGCTGTTCACTGGGTCATTGAAACCCGACCGTTCTCCTTGTTCCGATCATTAATGGTATTAAGCTATCGGTAGCCCTCGAAATACTTAAAGCATTAACACGTGTATACGCTGAATACACACCTTTTTGAATTTAGAATAATTATCTTGATTTTCATTTATCTTTTTCACAAACAAATCAAATTCAATAAGATATATATAATTATTTTTAATCCTTAAATTTTCTTTTACCAATATTTTAATACATCCTTAAATCCTCCAGCCAAAAAAAAAAAAAAAAAATACTAATGTTACAAATATTCCCCGTGAAGCAAAAGTAAATAGAAATAAACTATATGTCAAAAGGTTTAAGTGACAGAGCAGATAAATGTGTGGTTGCGTGCGAATTGGATGATCGAAGTAGCTACTAATGATTAGCACGAGGTTCCTCAAATTAGAAAAAGAGGATCAGTTACAGGGGTGCTAGTGAGGACAAAGGTTTTTAATTTTATCAAGCTAGACGTACTTTCTTGTGCAGTTCCTTGCAAACTCCACAATACACTTAGAAAGAGAGGGATGAGAAGAGGAAAATAAAAGTATGTAAAAAGAGAACGGGGAAATTATTTTGAAAATCACTTATTAAAATGACTATAAAATAAATTTTGAAAAAGAATTTGAACAATCCTAAACACTGGCATGTATAATAATATTTCTAACTTACCTCAAAATCATATCCTTCGTATTTTCTCTAATTTAAATATCGAGATTTGCTTAGGTGCCAGGTATTTACAATTAAACTTTTCTGTTAAATTGATTCAAAAGTTCAATGAATATCAATCTGTAATATAATTTTATTGATTTTGTAGTTAAATTGCATGATTATTGGTTTTAAATTTTTTAAATTTTCTGTAAACATGTTGTTACACAGTGCACTCATTTGCTAAACTAAAATATTAATAATAATAATAATAATAATAATAATAATAATAGTAAAAGTAAAGTTGGCGACCATAGTCGAGGGTAACCCGAAGGCTCCCTTTTCGATAGCTACTACACCAATGTGTAGGGGAAGGCGCTACTCCTTTCCTGGATTGCTCTACTTTACCCTTGATCCGTACCTTATAATGCTGAGTGCTAAGCAAGGAAGCATCAAGTACCATTTTTTGAGTCTTTGGTATGACTCGACCTGGGATTTAACCCAGGTCTCCCGGGCCATTGGCGAATCTGTTAAGAGAGTCTGTTTTCTATATTGCAGAGTATAATACAGTTATCTTGAAACGATCTTTCAGTAAATTTTATTCGGATTGGCTTATATTTTCTAAACTCAAAATTGAGACACCAAACACCGTAAATAATTTCTGATTATATTTGATTTACTGCTCCTGTCCGCTACTGGCAGGATGCGACACAAGGTCAATTTTTAAGTGGAGATCCTCTTGAGCATGGATTCACAGCTGAAATCGGTGCTAAAAGTAACTTAGCTCCGTCGGCATTTCCGTTGTCAGACATCAGGCAATAAACCTGACCCTACCTCTTTTAGACGACACGATAAGTATTGCTTGAATGTGCTAGGTGGCACGACATAGAAAACTACTTTATACCTATATAATGAACAGTGAGATATTTTGTTTGCTTCTTTGTTTGTTTGTCCCTAACTTCTGTTAGTTATAGTATCTGAATGCCAAGTCAAGAATGAAATATCGCTCCCCGCCACTTCTGTCTAGAATCTGTCCACGTGGAAATCTAATCATGTATATTACAAAAAAAAATTAAATATCAAAATAATAATCTACATATTTATACGTAGTTTTTTTCCCCTTTTAATTTTCTATTTAATTTTGCAGAGGTATTAAGTTTCATCTTCTTTGCTTTTTAATGGCATATCAACCTTCATACGTTATTTTTACCAAAGTCATCTTTGTAAAAGAATAGTTGTGGTACTATTAAACTCATAGTTCAGGAGATAGGGGGTTCATACCTTTCCCAAAGCTTTTTGTTCGAAAGTGAACATAATAGTGTAACCGAAGTCATGACGCAGTCTAGCACTTGAGCCACTACTTGACGCGGATTCTCCCCTTATAAAGTTTCAGTATTTTCGAAATAACTGTTTTCATCTACATGTTTTATGCAATAGTTTTTAAATAACCGTAGTATTTCTTCAGGTACTGATACTACACTCGGATTCTGGACAGAAGTGCTGGGATATGATACTCGTATCTCGGACAGTCCAGATAAAGTCATTTTGACGGGTACTATAGAGTCCAGGTCACCGCACTTTTAACTTGGACTAATAAGCTAGTTTTCAATAAGCAGAGTAAACAGTCCCTATTGCTTATAATATTCGGACATGTTTTTTGAAGAAACAAACTAATTATACTGATATTTAAGTATTTTCTACAAACATCACTAAAAACTTGACAGAGAAAAAAAATGTAAATTTATAACAGTTCAAACTGATATTTTTATTGGAATTGTAAAATGACTATATATATCGAGTTTCGTTTTTTTTTTTATAGTAGCCACTAACTGCTGTGAACTTTTGACAAAAATGTTCATTGAATATCTGGTCACATCAGTGAAAAATTGTCCAGAAAATAGCTTTAAAGACAATTTTTAAAACTTCCATCTATAAAATAATTTTTCTTTCTTTTTCTCAAAAGATGTTGTTTAAGCACATATGCACATTTCATACTATACTAAGTTGTATGCTATTTGATAATGGCTTGGGATGCTGCTTATAAATAATCATTTGTTCTCCGCATGAATCCAGCTGGGTATTTGTCCTTTCAAGAAAATGTCAAGTTGTTTATTTTACTACATTGGTCTGATGAGAAAGTAGCAAACCTTTGTCCTGAGATAGCTACAGGATGATCGCAGCCTCTGCTATTAACGAAGATTTTGCTGTTGCTGCTCTTACCTGTCCAAAGACCCTAAAGAGATATCCTGCACAAATTGGCTCAATTTCCCTGATAGGATTGATTGGAATATCTATATTCATATAGTCATAAAAATAGATTGCTGGAGTAGCAACAGGTTACCAACTTTGGGCGTTTTAAGATTTTCTTAAAAAATCATATGATGCAGCAAATAAGAATATCGAGATTTTCTTAAATTCTTCAAGATTTTGTATCAAGATTTTTTTAAAAATCATGATGATGATAAGTGTGAAGGAGTGAACCAAATTCTATTTCATAGAATTTTTTTCTCAAATCCTGAAATACCTCTCGATATTTGCTACATCATATGATTTTGGGGATCATAACGAACTAGCTCAAAACCATTCTCTGGGACGGGATTTTAAGTTATGCAAACTGACTATAAATTTATCCGACCAACTTTTAATTACAGCAATAAGTACAGGCATAAAACTAAACTATGTTTTTGTGAGTGGTTGAAAGGTAAGGTTTATTCCACCTTGATGGCCATTGTTTATACTCTAAATGTAAGCATGAATTTTTAAGTCTTTATTTTCATGCACTAGGAAAAAGACATAGAAAAAAGTCAAAACTCTGACAAGATATAAAAATTTTCAGCTAATGTCTACTTTATACGTTTTTTTTAAATTCGGTTTAGCTAACTAGATGGGTAAAAAGTAAGGGTAACATTATACTTATAATATAAATTGGACCAACCGCTAAATCTTTTTTTTTTAATTCGAATTTTTAAAAACTAATATGCGCAAGAAAAAATATTTTTAGGTCCTCTTCGTAATCACGGAAAATTTGTCCTTCAGTTATGCGATGATAGACAAACAAACCAAAAGACTTTTGGCAAAATATAGTAAGATAAGTAATATCAATTTTCATAGATAAATTAAATGAGATTTTCAATAAAATTGTAAGTATAAAGATTCTTATTTCTGAACACCTTATTGGGTATTTCATATTCATTTCATAAAGCTGCGTATATAATGTATGATTTATTATTTTGATGCATTAAATAATAATGATTCAAGTTCAGGATTGTATTAGTATGGTTTAGTTTCTTCGTAACTTATTTAATGCCAAAGCCATCCTTGTAATAGAAAAGTAGTGGTACTATTTAACTCATAGCTGGAGATTGTATAAATAGTAGAGGGCTTAAATATTTGATTTTTAGTTATTTGACATGCAATGATTTAGTTCCTCAGTTAGTAAACTGTTTCATAAAAAAAGGAATACATTAATCTTTTTTTTTTCTTTTTTTTTTTACGTCATTTTTATAACTGTTCATTTTTATGGTTATGCTTCGATATAGTATCTTCATTATTCAAAATATAAAATCCTTTTCTTTTTGCCATGATGTATTTTTGATAATATTTCTAACCAACTTTAAATTCGATACATTAATAAGATAAGTTTTTTTGTGGGGGGGGGGGTTATGAGGGAAACTTTTAAAGAATCGTTAACTTCAATATTCTTACCAACTACAATTTGTCAATCTGATTGTTGTTTTCATAACATAATAGCAATATTTTTTGAAAAAAAAAAACAAAAAAAAAAAACAATTATATAACTATACAAGGCTTTAGAGTCGTAAGTAGTATTTGACCGAAAGCAAAATATTTTCAACTTAGAGCCTCCAACTATTTATTTCATCGGTTTTGAGCACGCTCTTTAATTAAAGATTTTTCAAATCAAATTTATTGTAATTTACCAGTATTTTCCAATCGAATTTAAATCTTAAATAAATTTTCAAGTGAAATTATACAGTCTTTGCTTTTCAAATTGTTGTTCCCCATTAACCGCATGCCTATTTTGAACTTCTACTCCTAAATAAAGGCTCCTTTTGAATATACAGTTTATCCATTGATCATGTGATAATTACTGTCACATTTTTACAAAGTATATATAGCCCAGCATTCATTTATAATTATATCTATTATTCTAAATGATAAATTGAATATTTAGATTTGAACTATAAACCTCAAAATTAATTGATAATTATGGATTTTAGAAATATTTAAATGTAATCTTATCAAATTTTAGTGGAGTCACATACACAACAAATTCAATGTGGGAAATGAAATAAAACGCTGTTTTCAAAGGAAAATGTATTATTTTTTAAATTTTAAAATGGACATGTTTGGTTTCTTTTTTTAATGACATATCAACCTTTATGGGTTATTTAATGCTAAATCTATCCTTGTTGAAGAACAGCAGTGATACTATTTAAGTCATAGCTAGGGGAATAAGGGGGTTCATATCTTTCCCAATGTTATTAGTCCGAATGTGAACGAAATGACATGACTGGATTTCGCTTACTTTGGGGCCGCTTGTTCAGCACTAGCCATTACGTTAGGGGTCTTCCCCGGACACATTTGGATCATAGGAATTATAATTTTGCTAATCTTTAAAGTCAATTTCACTGATTAACTATACTTTAACTTCGTAGAAAGAAAAAGTAACTTCAAGGTACTTTTTTACAATACACAAATGTCCTAAAATATAAATCTCAACAAGGTCTACAGAAAACATTCCAAATAAAGATCCAACATTAAAACTAGAAAATAAATATTTCCACATTGTGATAAAATGCGTGGACACCAATTGAAGAAAAGGTATAAATTTTTATTTAAATCTTTCAATGGGGACAATGAATTAGTCTAAAATTTCTATAAATTGTTTACTCTATACACAGCTTAGTGTTCAAATCAGCTATTTACCACAATAAATCATTTGAATATAGATGTAGATGATTAACAACTTTATTTTTTACTTTTACTTATTTCTACCGATTTTCATTTATATAAATTTTCTTAATTCTTTTCTCAAGAAATGTTAGAGTCTAATCAAGTGTCTTCTTAAACTTAATAATTCACTTACTACTATATTTGTTCATAAATGTGTGCGCGTGCGTGCGTACGTGTGTGCGCACTACTGTAAGTGCTCTATTTATTTTATTTATTTAGTAATACTTTTGCTATTCTGTCTATCCACATGGACATTGGTGTTTATTGGATGGCCAAAGCAGCACTGAAAGCAGTAGTCACTTGCTTCTACTAAAGGCAGCAGTGGCTAACAGAATCTCTACATTTTCATAGCTAGTCTTCAAAAAGCACAGAGCACACACACTTTTTCCGTTTTTAGCTTAAATGTAATATTGCTACTCTATGAATATTTCCATAATTATTTATTCTCTTTTGATTGTCAGAGTAACTCAATGAAAATCTACTGAAAAAAATACTAATGCTTTCTATTTAATACTTCGTATTCATGACATTTGAAAATGTTAATACACCTGGGTTTTTTTTCGTATAGTTAAAAATTTTGCCACCTTTTGTCGTTACATTTAATCACAAAAGCTGATATATGCAAAACTACTTTATTCATACTAATGGACAAAGAAATACACCCATATGTATAAATATTTCAGAAAGAGCGCTCGTATAAAAGTCTATTTAACTATAGCTATTTGACTGATTAATTCTCTAAATTAAAACATTTTAGGCTTTTGACAAAGAAATTAACTTCTATGAAGATGGCAAAATTTATAAGAAAAATTATGTAATCTCTATAATAAATGAACTGACCAATAATATTGCATTTTTTTATACGTTTATTCTTATCTATCTATTTATTCATTCATTTTTTAATAGTATTGGGTGAAATGTGTAATTGTATAAAGAATATTTTCTGGGCAGTCCTTTGAACTATAATTCCTAATGCCTAATAAAAGTGTGGCAGTTTTTACAATGATTAGTCCTTTGAAGATGGTGATGATTGCTTAAAAGACGGTTATCATCATCATCATCATCATCATCATCATCATCATCATCATCATCATCATCATCATCATCATCATCATTTTTCTTCCCTTATAACTTCCTTCCACTCCGCCCAAAGCTAAGAGCATTTTGCAGGCCTGGCTACGTACTACAAAGCAACTGGAGAGTATGAGAATGAAAGTGGAAAGGAAGAAAGAAAAAGAGCTTCGAAGGTAAAAAGGGAGAAACTAGAAGTATCTGCCTTTCCACCTTTGAGGAAATAGTAGCTTTTCAAGATTTACTTCTTTTTTATATTCTTTTCACTGGACACTAAACTAGCATGCCAATGGTAGTCAGGGGTCTGCTACTGCTACTGCTGCTGAAATATATAGATGGGAGGTCTTCATAGATCTTGCAGGTAAGGCGGAGTGGGAAATGGTGACGGTAGATTGCTTGGTTGGTCGGTTGGGTGTGGAAGGGCTTTGGTTAGTACGAAAAAGAGGGATGGACAATTGGACCAAGGGGGTGGCTCCCTGTTTAACGGCGTATATATCTCCCCCATCCACGAGTATGTGCATGTGCCTGTGTCATACATTCCTCTCATCTATGCGTAACTCTCTTTATGCTTATGTCTACTTTATGCCTCAACATAAGAACAAACCTAACCAAAATCAGTCAGTGTGAGTGTTCTCTTACATTCCGTTTGCTAATGCGTATACTGGTGTAATAATGTCTTTGTAGGTATCCACATGCGTATACATATGTTATTGTTTTGTGTATGTAAGAGAGAAAGAGGGTAAATGCAAACACTTGTGTACAGCGTAAAAGGTTTTATCCACGTGTGTGTATTGTGTATACCCGCTTGTTTTTAGAAAGTAACAAATAAAATGGTGTAGATGAAGGAAATAAAACAAGGAAGGAAGAAAGTGAAAGAACGAAGATAAGCATGAGTAGGCGGGAGCGGGCAGTCGTAGTGGCGGTCAGTAAATGCGGAGGGAAGGGGATAAAGAATTGATAGAGGGCGGGTGTGAAGATACTTTAAGAGAAGGAAGAGGAGCTGTAATCGTAGCAGTAGTAGACTTGCTGCAAAAGGAGCAAACTCTGGCCACTCAGGCAAAAACAGTTCAATCTGACATCAAAATGGTGCTGCATGCATGCACCGAGCTTGTCATGTCTCATAAAGGCGTCACTGAAGGCTCATGCGGGATTTTGCAAAATCTAGCCGAAAAGCTTTATGAGTAAGTGATTTAAACGTGGACACTACAACTTTGATTCAAGGGAGAAAAAAGTTTGCTCTCTAACAATAACATCCTTCCTTTTACTTGAATATTTTTTCGCAAAAATATCTTTCGCTATAGTAGGAACTGCAGTGATAGCAATAATACTGATATGATGATGCAGGTAGAAATAATAGTCATTAGTCGTCGTCGTCATCATAATACTGATGGTGCTGACAGTGGAGGCAGCAGCTGCAATGGTTGGAAACTCTGGATCATAAACTAAAAAGAAACGTTTTCGTTTTTTTTTTGTTTTCTTTTTGCTTTCTTTTTTTCTTTTTCTTTTTTTCCCCCCTGTTTCCCTTCTCTCCTTATTGGCAATACTACTGCAGATGTTGACACTTTTGTGAGTCTTCTACTTAAAGATCCTCTTGGTTTTATAAAAGTGAACTTTTTTTTAAAGAAGGCATATCGCTTGTGATGGTCTGTTCCTCAAAACACGGAAGCCTGTTGCTTCAGATGATGCATGTGTAAGTCAAGTCTAAATCTATTAAGATGCCGCTATTCGCTCCTGACGGTTAATGCTTCCCCCCACTTTCTGCACATTTCTTTTTATTCTTGATTTCGTGTTAAATGACCAGTAAAATGTGAACGTGTAATAGCAATACTGTCTCTCTGTTCCTGTTTACATATTGTGTATGTTGTGTAACTGTTTTGTTATGATACACCAGCCCCCCCCCCCCCTTTTTTTTCCTATCTTTTTCTTCACTAGCTTTGCAGCCGGTCGCTTCTTCTGCCTTGAATTACATGAACAAAACATTGGCATGCACACATTAAACATCAACATAACATGATATTTTTGCGTATATTTTATTATTTTTCCTTTCCTTAAATTTACAGTTTGTGTTTTCCCAACTTAACCTAAAAAAGAAAAAAAAAAGCTTAACAGACTTCACAAATTCCTCTTTTTTCTTCTTTTTTCAAGAATTGTATTTAACCCCGCATGAAACAAATACACATGATGTAACTATATATATATAAGACAAAAAGATCATTAAAAAAAAAAAAAGAAAAGAAAAATATATTTTTTTTAATTTGCCTCAATTGATTCAAAATAGTTAACGAAAAATTTTGACCAAATCGAAAAAATCTGATTAGCGTTCAGAAAAGATAAAGTAGTGAGAGCATTGTGCTCACCTGAGCGCGTACACACGAACATAAAAACGCACCGACTTTATTGACGCTGTTTTTGGGGGTTTTTTTTGTTTTTTGTTTTTTGTTTTTTGTTGTTTTTTTGTTGTTGTTTTTTTTTTTTTTTGTGGTGGGGTTACTTTATCAACTTTTCTCTCTTTCTGTCAATATCTTTTCTTTTCTTTTTTTATGCGACGAATATTTATTAAATTACCTCTTTTTGTGGATATTCACAGACTATACGGCTCATAAAAATGTTTCCGAACAAAAATTAATTCAAATTTTGATAAAATCACAAAAAGATGTGTCCTCGCTGATTTTGTTTATTCTGGAGAGAGAGAAAGAGAGAGAGAGTTTTCTTCGGAGACAATGTAGAAAATAAAGAAAAAGAAAAGAAAAATTAAACTAAACTATATTTATGGGTGAAAAATACCATTATTCATTATGACAGCGAGAATTTTTTTCTTTATCTATACTTTTTGTCCGTCCCAAAAGTTTATTATTGTGCTTCCTTTGCAACAACTCCTCTCTTTCTCCCTGCCTCCCACACAACGGTGGATTGTCCCTCCCACACCGGTAATTCTTCCTCCCTCATCCTTATCGTTTGTCTCCTCCCCTTCACAATGCAGCAGCAGCAGCAGCAGCAGCAGTTGTTGTTGTTGTGGTAGAGGTCGTCGTCGTAATAATGCAGTGGAACTAGAAGTAAAAGTAGAGAGGTAGCCAGCCTCCTCCGATAGACAGCCGCACCGACCGACCACAACGGCAGTTAGTAAAGACGATGGCAAAGCTTGATAAAGTGCCATCCATGTGACAACCGTGATTCGTTTTTCGTTTAATTCAACTACTTGGCAAACGATAGTCTTTTAAAAAAAGACAAACAGAAAACCAGCGGGACACATGAACAATCCTGGACTATTATTACTGTTAGAACTACTATTGCCACCTCTCAAAATGTATGTTGATCTTCTTTAATCTTCTTCTGTCATCATCATTATTATTATTATTATTATTATTATTATTATTCCTTGAGAGTTTTTCACATCGGCGTTAGCTGATGGTCTTTATTATTATTATTATCATCATCATCATCATCATCATCATCATCATCATCATTATTATTATTATTTACGTCCCTCTAACGGAATATTAGCAAAATTATAAAATCTTTTTCGTCCTTCACTTTATTAACGTGAATCATGTTTTAAACTAATTTCTTCTTATCATTTTTTATCTAACTAAAATTAAGCGCTCGTTGGGTTTTATTTCTTTAAGGATTTTTTGATGTTTTCTGTTTTGTTTCTTCCTCTTTACTTTTCAAATAAATTTGCGATAATTTTTTACTTTGTTTTTATTCTAGGAGATATTAGATAAAAAATCCAGGATTTCATAATTATTCTTTTATTATGATAAATCTGTACTAAGCTATCCATACTACTACTACTACTACTACTAATAATAATAATAATAATAATAACAATAACAACAACAACAACAATGACAAAAACAACGACGACGACGACGACAAAAATAATAATCACTTCTTTTAAAACAAAAATGATTTCGCAAAACCCTGTTTCTTTATAGAATTTAACCATTTCACAAAATAGATTCTTCCTTTTCTTTTCTATTTCGAATATTTAAATTGCGTCAGACAACTCCAGGATTTTCATTTTTTTTAAGCTTTAAAGATGAAGAAAATATCAAAGGACGACTCAGGAGTTTAAAAGGCTAAAAGCACATTTTTCCATATTACCTTAACCTTGGATTCATTCCAAAGGCTACTATTAGTAATTAAGTTATCTCGTTCATTACTCTATCGAACATTTAATGAATTTGGTTAAAATTATATATATATATATATATATATATATATATATATATATATATAAGCATTTTATCACTTTAGTCACATCCTATTCTTTCCGCCAGTTCTTTTTTTAATTAATTAGCAATGTATTTTCCAACACTGAGCGACAAAATTCAACAGGCATTTTTGCGCCATTTCATTTTGCGTATTTCAAAAACTAGTTTTCACAAATTTTGACAAATTAATTTAAGCAAATTTATGAAAGGAAACTAATGTTTTGTTTTCTATTTTAGTCCACTAAAATTTATTTTTAATTCCTAAAGAGAGCAACTTAAAAAATACTTTGTGCTGAATTTTACCGTTTTCTTAAATCAAAGTGACACACAAATTTGTGAAAATTCCTTTTTAAAAATTGGTTAGAGATAGTTGAAATGAAAATGTACAATTTTGTTTGATTGATGTTTTTGAAAATGCATTTTTCTTTAAACGTATTCTTCTTTTTAAATATCTTATTAGATTTCAGTATTAAATCTGATGAAAACAACGTTGAGTTTCGAGTTAGTTACTCACATGTTGAGTTCTATAAGAATCAACCAAATAAATTCAAAGAACCAGTTTCTGTAATTTTTTTAAGTGATAGATAGGTTCAGAATTTCCCAATACACTACATCTTTAAACTTTTAATTTCACCAAAATACTTAATCTTGACTTAGCTTTTATTTAAATTTTAATTACTATTTCTACCATCCTAACTATAACCACCTAATGTAACGAATAATTTGTACGCGCATTAATCAAGTAATATTAAGTTTATTTTTTTAGAAGTGAAAAACTATATCATTAAAATACTGTTTTATTGATAAAATTCAGTCCATTTGCCATTTTCTTACATAACCAATTCTTACAAAATCCTCACACATCACGAAAAATAAAATTACCACACATGAAATCTTAATCCTTCGCCAAGTAATTCAAATTATTTTATTGATATAATCTACAAAAGGCCTTTTGACAATTTTATTTGAGAAACTAACCTTCTCAGAAGTTCTAAACTAGTAGCTTGATTGCTAATACATAAATTCATAAAATTTCATAAATGAAAGACAAAAAAAAAAGAATCAAAAATTGATCTCGGTTCACGAAGAAGCTATTTCTTTAGATTCTTGTGAAATAAATTTCAGTATGAATAAATAATAAAAAATAAAAAAAAAACTATCAGTAACTTTTCGATGAATCCCGATCAAACAGAATTAGAGAAAAATCCTCTGATTTTATTCTCATTCAGACGATAAGAGTAAAATGAATTGTAGTATTGGTTGTTATATATGCATTGTACAAGTACTTGTGTTACACGGGAAATTAAATGAAAATTTGAAAGTGTTTGACATTACTAATTCTTGATATTCACCTATTTTAATTAATATCCTTTTTCAATCGTACAACGTGTATATGTTTTGACTTAGTTATGGATAGTGGTGCAGGGGTGCACACAAGTCGCTAAATACAAGAGAGCATGCACATTTATATTTATGAATTTAAAAATTAGCAAAAAAAAAAGAAGATGCGCATAATGACGATTACATAAAATTTTTTAGTTTTTATTCATTTATTTATTTCGTGTATAGCATTTAATACACATAAGTTGGAGTGAATTACACAAACTGCACAACCGAGAAACCCGGACACATGTACCGCCGCTCAAAAAAACACGCGCACACACACACTTTCTTGCTCGTGCGTGCATTTCCACTCACATTCTGACACTTGGAACATGTTTGTTCACACACACACACACACACACACACACACACACACACACACACACACACACACACACACACACACACACACACACAAAAAAAAATGAGTAAAGCTTTTATTTAAAGTAGATCTACACATGAAAGTGCAAAAAAGTGACCAAATTTTTGTAGATCTTTCGATTTTTGTTTCCGTTTAACTTAGTTACTTTTAGGTATCGAAAATAAAGTGAATATATTCGCGGCTCTAAATATTTCTGTTTTCTCTTACTTCATTATTCGGCTTTTTTCTTCCAAGTATATATACAAATCGTTTTACTTTTGCTTATTTTAACTGACATAATATTTCAGTAATGTCAGATCAGCGGGTCAAAACCAACGTATATTGTTCAAAGTGTGTGTGTGTGTGAGTGATAGACTGCGCTGTAAACATAATTTTTTTTTCTCTTTAGAGTAAGCTGGGCTCTAAACTTTATTCTTCGCAATATTTACCGTACAACCTATTTATTTATATCATAGCTTCTTGCACTAACAACGTACCTCCTTTATTGTTATTGATCTGCTACTGCATCGGTGGCTGTGCCCAAGTAAGTAAGGCCACTAGAGTGTGAGAAGCTTAGGCCATGATGGCCGTGGTCTGAATGCGGCCACCTTGGAAAAATAGCCAGGCCTTCCTTTCTTTTACCTGCATTGTCAAGTTTTCACTGCTACAGAAATTTATTCATTATGTTACCTAACGCTCGTGCGTTACTTTTTCACTTCAAAATCTACTTTTTATGTTCCTTTTCTTCATTCATTTATTTTTTATTTTTCGCTTTTTAAAAATCTTTCAATCTTTCTTTCACCGATTTCTTGCATTTTTTTCTCACTTGCCGTGTGTCTAACTTCCTTCTTCAAGAGGACCTACCCATACAATCTTTGTGGGCTTAAATTCTACTAATGGCCCAAAATACCCAAGAGTCATTCAGAATATTAACTACAGTCTTCGCGTTGTAAAGCTCTAATTTACATCTCTCCTAAATTCATATTCACAATAACCTTCATGAAACGGTTTTTAGTTGTTTTGTTTTGTTTTGTTTTGTTCTCATTTCTATTCTTTTTCTCTTTTCACATCTACTTGAGATTTCAGATCTATCGGTCAATGGATGCATGACAAATTTTTTTGAAGCGGTTAAATGTTATTTTGGTGGGGAAGGGAGATGAGGTAAACAAAAGTTTTCGTTTATAGATTTTGGAACTCGAGAAAAGGAAACATTTGAAAAAGAGAATATTTGATATTTTATTCAACCTTAAGAATGAATTTTTAAAATTTTATTGATTTTACATAAAATAAATGATAACTATTAAATGCTTCTAATGATAAACATTTTAAGTTGGTCAGTCTCTCTAGAATGACAAATCTTCATATACGATACACCTCTCTCAATAAAAATGTAGATTTAATTTTGTTAATGTGTGTGTGTGTGTGAGAGAGAGAGAGAGAGAGAGAGAGAGAGAGAGAGAGAGAGAGAAAGAGAGAGAGAGAGAGAGAGAGAGAGAGAGAGAGAGAGAGAGAGAGAGAGAGATTTCTGTTCTGAGTTTCCTGTCAATTCTGAGTTTATATTGCTTTTTCTTCATTTATATATATATATATATATATATATATATATATATATTGTGAGGAAATTTTTTCCATACAAATAAACTACTGCAAGCTAGTAAATTTGTATTTGATTTTAATCATGAAAATTTGCTTTCTTATCCTTCAAGAAAAGAAACAGAATTTTCTATCTTGGTATTAATACAATTAAGATAAGTAAAATCCATTTTTATCCCCAAAAGCTTTAAGAATTACTTACAGCAACAAACGGAACCTGAAACCTAGTTTCAAATCAAATGACAGCCTGGGTAAAGGAACATCAAAATTCCAACTTACATTTTTAAAAAGTTACAATGGCCTGGGTTAAAACAACAAAAATACAGCCATAGAAATGTCATAAAAATATGAAAAAAACTTTGATCTTAAATGTCCATAAGGTATAATCATTTTTAAAATATGTTCTATATATAATAATTACAAATAAACTTATTTCAGATTCTTTGCATATTTTAATGTGTTATGTAAGAGTTTGTATTGTCATTTAATTGAGTTAGTCATTTCCAAAAATTAATGGGATAAAATGAACGTATATATATATATATATATATATATATATATATATATATATATATATATATATATATATATATATACAATTCGCAAAAAAGGCAAAGCTAATATCTAAAAATTTGTACTTAGAATAAACATTTTGTCTGTTGAGAATAAAAGTGTATTTCTATTATTAAAAAACATTATCGCAAATTCAACATAAATTCATATTTCTTACCAAATTGCTGTCACTGGTTGATTTTCTTAAGGTTATCAGTAAATTTATACATATTAGTGTCTTTTTCAAAAGAAATGAATATAAAACCATTAGTGATTCTAAAACTCAAATGTTAATCAAAATATTCTTTCATATGCAACATTTTCTTCTGTAATAAAAAATTTTGTTCAGATAATTAGATGTATTTACAATTCATATTAAAATTTCTTTAAGACTGAAATTCTTATCATGATGGTCGTTTAAAAAATCTTTAATAATTGTTGCAATAAATACCTGATGTGTTCTTGTTACTTAAAATGCACAGTTTTCAGAAATCAAACTTGAAACTATATAGATTATATTAAAAAGTTAGATTCACTTTTGCTTTAAATGAAGCATACATGGTTATAAATAGGTTTTGTGTGACCATTTCTCATGAAAATAATTATTGTTTTTATGGATTTGACATTTATTGGTTTAACAACAGTGAGATTTAACTTCTATGTTGCAATGTATTAGAAAAGATAAGTTTATTCTAACTTACAAAATGTGTAAATTTTTCACCTTTTTTATCATTTGGTATTTATTTTTGAACACCTTACTTAAAAGTTTCAGCAGATCTCACTGATGGTTTTTATATAATTGTTTTTCTTTGCTAGAAAATTGAATTCCATTCCACAGTAATCTATTAAAGAAATTATTCTTTGAAATATGACGAAAAAATTCAAAGCTAAAATAATTCAAAATGTTTTAGAACAAGTTAAAATTTCTTTTCCACTAACTAAATCGATTCAAATTAATTAAGTATCATCCTATGCATCATATATTGCTTAGAAGAATAACTTATTCATGTATAATCTATCATGCTAAGCATATATATCTACCCACATAACTGTTTTGTTGTAACCTACGTAAATTGTAATATATATGACAAGCTTATTATTAGCTGTTCATTCCTGGGGACAAAATTTAAGAAAGTTTTACATTATCCAGACTGTTTACTACAACAAATGCCAAATTTTTTTTTTATATGCACGTGATTTAATGCAAGCTTTTTTTTTAACCAATATTTTTTTTATAAAGAATTCAAAATCTTCAGAGTGAAATATAACTTTACTAACCTTGCAACTTGCTATTCTGAATTGACTTGGGGATGAATACATGTTTCATTTCCTCTTGTTGCAAAATATTTCATCCAGCAAAGCTACAAAATATATAGATATATTCACTATAAAGAATGAATAGCAAATAGTAATGATTACAAATAAGTAAAAGATTTTTTTCAGCTTCAACAACTATTAAACTTTTCTTCCCATAACTAGAATTACAGGGAGTAATTACCAAAAAAGTTTGACATTTTCAATAAGATATTATATTGTATCTTAAAGTATTAAAATTCTTCTACATGTTGATGTTTCCTTAATAATCATTCTGGCTCAGATATATTAGAATTTAATTTTGATTAACCTTAATCCAGTTTTCTCTTTTCTTTTTTCCAAATTAGAAAATTATTTAAAGCAGGTCATTTTGCTTTTTTCTTTTTCTTTTTAATTCCTAATTTACTGTTTCTCATTGGTGCTTTTTCAAAATAATTTGACAATTTTGAATTGCTCCAGGAAAATTTTTTCATCCCCCTGGAATTTTTTCATTCTTATATTCATTTGTCTGAAATGGGCCAGCTTGTGATTTATCCTCTGACCAAGTCATGTCTCTCTTTGGATGCTTTCATGTTTTACTGCTTGCTATTGTCACTCATTTTTCCTTGACAAGTCTTTGATATTTGTCATCTTTGCTATCATCTAATCAGAATTACAGTAGTGGTTATAGTAAATGGACATAGAATCAGTAATAATATTTCTAATAAATATAGTAACAACTTAGGCAGCAATGGCCAAAGTAGTAGTAGTAGTAATATCATTCCTTCTAGGGTAGTGGAAGTGGCAGTATATATGTTAGCACCCTGGTCTGAGTGGTCATGGATTTGCCTCTTCCTTCACTGGACATTTGCTACTACCACTATCATGAAAAGTGTGTGAGTGAGAGTGTAAATATATGTGTGTGTGTGTGTGTGTGTGTGTGTGTGTGTGTGTGTGTGTGTGTGTTCTCCCTTACCCTCTGCAATCAGCTCCACAACTGCTTAAGCTGCTTTGGTGGAAGCAAGTGCTCTCATACCCCTATATCACACCATGTACTGGACTTTGTGGAGTTAATGATTACATTGAAACTTCCATCAATGACATGGTTATGTTGATTTAAAGGACGTTAACAAGCATAATCACAATAAAATAAACTTCTGAGGGAAGTAATACTAACAATGTTGATAAAATGAACAATGAACTTGAAAAAGAAGTGACTGAAGTTTTTTAAATTTTATTTTTTTCATTTCATATCTTCATGTAGCTACTTTATACATTCATCCAGAAGAATTAGATAACTTTAGATGACATTATTATTTTGTAAAAGCAATTTATTATTAGTTCAGGTAAAATTGAACTGAATCTCTTTTCTGTGCATGCATACACCTGTATAAACACACAAGTATTTATTTATGAGTATATGTTATATTTTGCATGCATGTGTTTGCACACATACAGGAAATATGTTACCTCAGTTGAATCATCTGTATTACCTTGGTGTTTTTGTTCTTTCTTCTTATATGCACCTTCCAAAATTAATAGCCAAATCATTTCATGATTAGATTTAAATGTCACAGGTTTAAGTTTATTCAGTGAGATATGTTTACCAAATCTTTATACAAGTAAAATATTAACATTTTTCTTCAAGTTTCCTATCATTTTCCTGTATATTGGAATATTGCTAAAGAGAAAAGTGTTTTACAACATTCATTCTCAGATATAACAAAATGAAATATATTCAAGTCTTTTCTTTACAATAAATTGTTATCTGCACATGATTTTTATTGTCTGGTCAACCATAAATGAATTTTGATTAATGATATTTTTGATCAATTTTAGATGCTAGCCTACAATTACAGTATATATAAAACTCAGTCTGGTAAAGGGCCATCATGAGTAGAACGCTTAGACTTAAATTCACTTATAATGGCTAGGAAGATGAACATGTTAACTATCACTATTTGCATTATATAACAGAAGCCTATGACCAGTCTTCCACTGCATGGTTAATGCAGTGGTCAGTATGATATATCATGCTGTGGAGCTGTGGTCAGTTATCTGTGGAATGTCATCTAGAGAAATGATCAATGTAGTTCTCTACCCTAAGCCAGTGGTCACTTCAATGTTATCTGCTACAGAAATGATCAGTGTAGTCTTGCAGTATGTAGCAGTGGCCAGTATAATGTCTTCTTTTGCTTTATAGCAGTGGTCAGCATAATTCCATTCTGCTGTATTGCAGTGAGAGTAGTAGTGGTCAGTGCTGTCTTTTGCTCTATGGTAGTGGTCAGTAGAATGTCTTCCTCCATTGTGTCTAAGCTGCCCATTTGTTCAATATCTTACAGTGTGTATTTGTAATGGTCAATTCAGTACATTTTTTTCTGTATATATATGGATAATTCAAAACAATCCTTTAGATTTAAACTATTTAATTTAAAGAGTAAATTTAGGAAGTACCTACTCATTAAATATTTTTATTTTCATTTTTTATTTCCTCATAATTAAATCACTGATGTAGATTTTCATTTTTCTTTTTTAAATCACCGATATATTGAATATTTCTGTGACTTCTACTTTGTCTTTATGAATGGTCTCAATTATAATTTAATTTTTAAACAAATTTCTTTCAGATTCTAGTTTTAATCATTTCTTTTGATTTGAAAAACATTTTCCAGTAATCATATATTACATAAATATTTCTATATCATGTTTTTCAATTGGTATTTACCTTCTCACTATACACATGGGAATAAATCTATTGTATAGATTTTAAAGATGAAATTACATATCAAGAAATTAACATTTGTAAAACATCAAAGAAACACTCAAAATATAATTGTTTCATTTTGATCTGTAAGGTTTCCCAGTTGTTACATAGTGTAAAGAACATTAGAATTATTTAAAACAAGGAAAAAGAGTCTCAATTTTTAATATTTGTCAACAAGAAAAGAATATTTAGATCATTTATACCTTTTCATAGAAAAAAGTATAGTCATATTATTTACAACTTTTCAAAATGAGTTTACTTTTCTTTTATTCTTTGGTGCTGTACAGTATAATTTCTTATACAAGTAAAAGAGGGGGTTGAAAAACTTATATCCACAAAAACAATGTAAAGTAGTGTTAGACTTAAGCCTTTCCTAAATACGTGTCATTTTAATATTACTATGCCCACTCCAGCAGGAAAGTATAGTCACTCTCAGTTAAAATGACAGATAACAAACTTTGCAATCTACTTTACATGATCAAACAATGTACATAAATGTAATTAAGAATACAACACTAGAAACGAACAAATATTTAAATAAAAGAAACATTTAATTTTTGTTAAATGAAATTATTTTCATTTTCAGATTATCTGAGATGATGAAACTTCTTAAAGAAAAGCTATTCTAATAGTTCCATGTTTTTCCAGTAGTGATACCTGGTAATCAATCAGCATAGTATCTAAATGAACTAATATAATAATGAAATTTGAATGAAATTTCAATGTTAATGTAAGAAAAGTAACACAAAAACATTGTGAAGTGGAAAACGAATTTTTTTTTCTTTTGCTTCTCAGTTATATAAACTTGTTATTTTATCTCAATACTTGGTTCTTTTTTTGGAGTCGTTTCTTTTTTTTTAGATGTATATTATTTATAAACTTTGTGACAAATTTGGGGTTTATAAAATGTTCAAAACTGAGGGAAAATTTCAAACCATATTAAAATGTCATTTATGTAGACGTTTGTAGAACAAACTGCTTAACAATTTAAAAAAATTTTTTTTTTTTTTAAAGTTATCTTAATCTTGCAAAAATGAAAAAATTAAATATCATGAAGAAAAATGTTTATTTATACAAGCTTTTATGTAATAGTCCAGGTTGAATGATGTCAAAATCCTGAAACTAACCCTGAAACTAATTATATTAGTCTAAATTATGAATTTGCAGCAAAAATGTTTGTCAAGATTTTAAGATTTGAAATATTTAAGAAAAAATGTGCATACATTTTTTCTTCATAATCATACGAATTACCTTGCTTAAAACTATCACATTTTTAAAAAGTTGATTAGCTTTAAGCACTTAGCTCCTATATTATTTCAAAGCAAAATAAAGTTCTGTGATAAAAGGAATTTTATGTTTTCTTAGATTTTATATTCCAACTGAAAATGATATGATGTTTCTTTTTATTATATTTTATGCAGCATTCTTGCAAAATCAAATATAAAACTTACAAAAGTCAGGAAGATTTCTTAATAGTTTATGGATTCATTTTATTTTGAGGTATATATTATTCAATATTGATAAAGGACGATGTTAAAATAGTAATATGGGTGACTTCTGTAAGACATCTGTTTTCTATTTCAAAATACATTGCACTTTACATTTTCTTTTTTGTAATTTTTAATTACTTTTATCTTTTTATTTTCTTGTCTGATAAATCTGGATTGCAGTTTGTTGACATAAGACAACTGCATATCTACTTGTGGTGGCCTCTTTCTCTCTGTTCTCTGAGGTTCTGTCAGTGCAAATTGTGTTATTTTTTCTTACTTTATTATTCTATTTTGTTATTTCTGTTTTTGCTGCACCTACTCATAGCCCTTGACCCATATATACTTCTTTGCTACTGCTGTTGTGCTTGTCTTCATTTCTCTTTAGCACCAACTCTCTTTATATTAGAAACAGCAGCAACATAAACTGTTTACAGGAACTGTAAAAAAAAGTCTGACTGCTGATAGCTGCAATTGTCTTTCATTAATATTATGCATGTTTATACTATATCTTATTTAGAGCAAACTTGATCCAACATGCTCCATTTCCTTCTATTTTACATTTTATCATTTCCTTAGTATTTAAAGTTTACAAATTCACTGTTGACTCAGCTTGGGTTATCACATTTTTAACAAGCAGGAAATATATCAATTTAAAAAATTTAAGCACTTTTCAAAAATCATAACTAATGCATAGTTTCAAATAAGTCAGTATTTTTAAATTCCAAATAAACTATTGTTAAAAAGCTCTCAAAGTATATCTCAAACTGCATATCTCTTAAAAGAAATGGCTATCAATCTTTTATCATATAGCCATCATTAAATTTTGAATATCACTATGATACAATGTACCAGAGATAAACATCAAAATTTGTTTTTTATTACAATCAATGTTTTTGCTATTTCATTTATCATTCAAAAGGTATTTTGAGCATGTTTAATGAATATAGATACATTGCATGCAATGAGACATTGCTATTTGAATAACTTATCTTTTTATAATGTTTAATACATAATTCTAATCCCAACATTAATGAGTTGAGTCTATGCAGTACAGACTAAAACCTCTATTTGATATATAATTTTCAATATCTATTTTATTGAAGATTGTATTCATATTTTAATGCTTGCTTATTTCTTAAATAAACTTTTTTTTTTCAATATAGGTGTGTAGCCATGCTCTAAAATTATAGGGAGCAAGTATACAAAAAAAAACATCAAGAGATGTACCAAATAATTTTAAATTCATTCTTAATTTTTATTTTGTATATAAAATCAAAACACTAAGAAGGTACATAAGTGAATAATTTTCATGACAAAAGGTAGAATATTACAATTTTGTTTTTGACACATGTAGCTTTGTGGTCAGAAGTGTACACAGGTGCCTTAATTTCACATTTCAGTAATAGTATCATTCAAACTTAAATATATCAAGGATTGTGACTTGTGACATGAAGAAGATGAAACTCCATGGGATTGTCAAGGGTAATTGAGGAAATTATGATGTCATAGTTTGTTTTGGTCCTCAGAAAGGTTTTTACAAAATGTTGAAAAGGCACCACTCTTGAAGAATGTGTTCAGGGGAATCACCACCCCTGCTTCTCATTTAGCTACACTATTGTTTAACATTTAATATATTAAAATGATTCAAACATTGACATATTATTTTAATAGATGTCCATATGCAACTGAATTAACAATTTTAACATCCTTTGACACTAAAAATGAATTTCTTATTTAACACAGAATCAAATAGACACAAGTAATCATTTGCAGGATTAATGATAAAAAAGCAATAATCAAAAGCTGAATTTCCATGTTGAAATTTACCTAAAACTTTGTTATATACTATTGATACAGTGTAACTTAGAGTGCAATTAGCTGGTGGGTGCAAACATATAGATGTAAAAATCACTGATATTTAATTTTCTGTACTAATTTCCACAAATTGCATCATGGCATGTAAATTTAATCAATGTCTTGAAAAGAATAAGGTCTAATTCTAGTTTGTTTTTTTTATCAGTGATGAAAGGTTAAGGTATTTCAATATTTTTCCCATTGTTTGATATACCTTTTCCCATGATCTTATTTCTTTACATTTCATATTTATTTGATTTTATTTCTTCAAAATGTTCATCATGAAAATAATTGCAGTCAATACAAAAGGCTAATATATATATATATATATATATATATATATATATATATATATATATATATATATATATATATATATATATATGACAATCTTATTGCAGAGTAATTTGAGCTTAATTTGTCAGTTAAATAAAAAACTCATTGTCAAATATATAAGCTTAAGATTCTAGTTATATGATATAGAACCTCATTGTATACTATCTTCAGTATTGTTTCTCCTGATTTAAAATTGTTCCAAGTTGTAATAATATAATGGGAAGCAAAATTGCATATCATCAGACATATTTTGAATAAAAGAATAAGGAATGAGAATGAACTAACAGATACATTATATTTTAAAACTCTAAAATAATGAATTTTCATAATTTAATATTTTAACAATTCAATAAAAATGTAAATGTTCCTTATATTTATTGGTGATGTAATATATCATAATCAAATGAATATGAACTAGTGTCTAAATATAAGATAAATGATTCAAATGTGTTTTACATGAGAAAGGGCTGATAATGGTCAGTAGTTGCATTCCTCAATCTCTCATGGTGAAATGGTCAGCAGCATCTTTGCTCTCACCTTTGGCCATCCACTGCTTTCCACTGTGGCAGTGTGGTCTGACTGCTACTGACAGCAAGCACATGGTTTCATAAATGTAATAGCACTGCTTCACTAGATGTTGACTCATAGCAAATAATGGTTACTTCTAGTTAGAACATTCTATTACAAGTTGTTCATTAATAATTAGATGCATTTTTCCTCACATTAAAAAAACTTTCTTATCTAAAATTAGTTTTATTATAATTTTTTTGTAGTTAATTCTTCTTATATCTAACTTTATAATCAAACATTTTCTTTAGTGGAGAGTAATAATAGCAAAACAAACCTTATTTTGAGTGCCATTGATCTTATGTCTTACTAAATTAAGATTTTAAATACTGATGTCCAAAAACTAAGGATTGTTGGAAAAGTCATTTTTCTTGCAATTTCACAAAACTTTTTTAGTCAATAAATAAAACTAATAAGCATGAAAATTTATTGTGGTAATCTTTTATATTTTCTAAAAATCTATTGGGTTTTATAAATACAAGCCACTAAAAAGTAAATCTATTTCATTGAATAATAAGCAATATTTTCCATGAAAATTATTTAACATGATCCACCAGGCCACATGCTAAATTTTATATTGTTGATATGATTAAATTTTAAAAGTTTTAATTGCTTATAACCATTTAAACTAAGAGAACACAGTTTAAGGTTTTAAAATCATACATATAAAACCTTTCAAATTATCAATTTGAACTGATTTTACATTAAGCCCCTTAAAATTCTTAATATATACAAATGATAAAATATTTTTGAAAATCTATTTTATAAAAGAATTTTGATTTGCACATATTCTAACTGTAAATTGATAGACTGATCAGGTTGACTGACGTAGTTTTATCATTACTGCAAAATATGTGAAAACCAATAAATTTTATGTTATTTTTAAAGTTTTGCTTTCAATATAGATTGCACCCAAAAAAAATTTTATCTCCTTTTTAATAATGAACAAAATTATTACTAGATATGATAATTAATATTGTATAATGATGATCACCACCATATTTACACAAAATCATAGTATTAAGATTGATTTATTTATGGTCTTAGTGTGCTATTCATCTACTCAATTGATACATTTTTGACTGGTACTTAAGTAACTGCAAAATATGATAACCAATTTGTTAACTGAAACATTTTACAAATTTTTAAATCTCCCAAAACAACATTCCAAGATTTGTAGGAGAAGATTGCTTAATTGGTATTCATTATGCTTGTTTGTACTTCATTTTCACCAATGTCCAACCCTACAGATTGGTTTCAATGAAAAAAAAAAGAACTTCCAAGAATTGGACAAATATTACAGTCTTGTCTCCTTCACATTTTAAAATTAATTCTCTTCATTCTATTTCTATTATTGCAATACACTTAAATTGTTTCATTAAAATTATAAAGGTTATAACTCCGGCTGTTTGAAATTTCAGTTAGCATTTACATTTTCTAAAATATATTCTTGAATAAAATTTTCAAAAACTTTGATTATCTACTTATTTTTTAATAAATGGTCATCTCTTGAATCATATATAAAATAAGTTAAGTGTTTATAAATTCTTTATTAATCTGTATTATGTATTGTCATATCAGAACATATTTTATTGTAGGAGCTATTACCACTAATATGATTGTTATTAATTTAAGATAAGATTTGACTTTACTTAAAATTCTAAAATGGTATTGTATCTGCTTTCCATATCAATTTTCAAACTGAAATATTCTATTCCAAATTTTTTACAAAATATTCTTTAAAATTAAAAATGTTAACTTATTTATTTTCAGTTTCAATATTAGCCAGCAGTGATGTTGATTATATTCACTTTATTTCAAATGATAGAATGGAGGATTAATTGTTTTATATTCTTTTAAAATTAAATTATTTTTAATACAAAACATAGTATTAAACTTTCCACAATTTTAAACTGATTCTGTAATGTTGAGTTTTTAAAATGAACAATTATATATATATTTTTTGCGGGGGAGTGAACTTACTTTTAAAGTATGTAAAGCAACTTTTCTATTGAGTAATGAATCTTACTCCAATGCTACTTATGTCTATGATAATAAATTCATGAGCAAATTTTCATCATTTGTACTTACAGAAAATAAAAGGATAAATAACATTTTATACACCAATCTGATTTTTTAAGTGTTTGGGTAAAAGAAAGATGTTTTATCTTTTTATTGAGTGATATCTTTTTCTCTGTTAACATTATAAGCAACAAAAATATAAGTATATTTATTCTCTATAGATTATCAGAATCTATCAAATGCATGAAGAAAGGATGCTCCTAGGCAAAGTTATTGAGCTGAATGTAATTTTTTTTATTAGTAAGCTATACACATAATGATATTTGCCAACACAGTAATTTGAGCACATACACATTAACATCATAAGAAGCCATCCAGTTCCTTTTATCTATTTGAGCTTTTACATGTGTTAGGACCTGTATATACAGAATAGGACAAAATAAATGTACACTTATCAAATGTCAAAATTCAGTGTATTTGTTATTTTAAAAAATGTCCTAAAATATTTTTTTTTTACATATAACAAATCATTTTCCCAATAAAGACAATAAATATTGCTTTACTAATGAATTTGATACAAAAACAAAAAAACTGAATATTGAGCATGAGTAGGAAAAAAGAATATTTTCATTGTTCTCTATATAAATAATGAAAAACATTTCCCAAAAGAAACAAAGTTTATCACAATATAATAACCCCTATACAAAAACACTAAATTATGCATTTATTTTGATAGCAGTGTTGTTGTTGCACTTTTAAGACAAACATAATTGAAGTTTTAACATGTTGAATGCAATACAATGTTCTGGTGGGTTATATACCAAAAAGTATAGCACCAATGGATCACATCATATTGAATATGTTAAATTGTATTTTCATCTGGGAGTAACCAATAATCAACACTTTCTTTTCAAGACTTAGATGTTTTGAAGCTAAATATAAAATAATACATTTTTAACTATCTTCTAACTACTGAACAAGTATACTTTATACTTTTAGTTATAAAACTAAGTTGTGTTTTTTTTTTCATCTTTTGCTGCCTTGTATGATGTAAAAATTAGCAAAACTAATTACTTCTTAACCTTCATGTACAATTCTTTAAAAAGAAATTCTACAAATAATATAATCATAATCATTAAAAATCAATAACAAGTTATCTCATCATCCCTTCTAAGTAGAATATTTGGAAAGAGCTGTTGAATATGCATTGTATATAAGAAGGCCCAATCTATCCAATGATTTTTCGCTTTCATGGTGGACTTATTAGCTACAACTAGTTGTAGACCTTTCTGTAAACTGTAAGTTGAATAAGGCATGTTTGTTTCCACTGCAGCCAATGCCACTTACCACTGTTATTCACAACTATTGAGTCAAAGCATATATTGCAAATAAGTCAGATTTTTTTTTTTTCAAATTAAATAACTGTCTGCCATTAACACACTAAAATTATTTTATAGTTATCAATGATTTATAATTCATAAAATTTAATAACTATTAGGAAATACCAATGGCTAAATTTATCAATTTCAGTGAGAAATATGTGACTAAAATAGTAGAATTACTGATGGTAGAATAAACTGATGAGTAGCAAGGATAGCTTATCTGATTACTATCAATTCATAATCATTATTTCATTTTCATATGAGGTGTTTCATAGACAATGAATTATTTCTTAATTTCTTTTTGTTAACAGGAGCATTAACCCAGATAGGATTTGCATAAAAATTTTTAATGAAAATTCTTTTTTACTGCTTACAATATGCTAGCATTATGGTACCTTGAATTTCTGGAGTTAAATTTTTAAAAAATATTCTCATCAAAAGATTTTTTCATAAAATCAAAGCAAATCCCTCAAGGAATATATAATTACATTCCTTTAAAACAAAGGATTATAAGAGGTTGATTTCATAGGATTATTTATTGTCATAAATTTTGTGATATTTATTTTCAAAGTTTCCTGTTCTTTAGCTAATGTTGCTTTTCTGTGATTGACAGCAGTTTTCACATTAGCTAACAAAACAATGCTGGTACCTTCTAATAGAATCTATTCTATGTGTTTAATTTAGTAATTGACAATATGGTTGATACTCAAATGGTCATTTCTTGCTTAAGCAATTTTTCAGCTGAAATTTTCAAAAGTTCCAGTTTTCATTAGTAATGTATGTCAATATGAAAACCTAATCAAACTTTTTAAGCCTTTTGAACTTTTACAGCACAATTATTTAAAAGCTCAGTTTTGGTTAATCCCAACTGCATGAAAGATTGAGATCCCTTATATGATTTGCTAATCCAAATAATGTTAGTATTTTTACTGAGGTTCCACTGTTGTAATAGTTCCACTTGAAGTGAATTTAATGTTTTATCCTACAAGTTGGCTGATTGTGAGAACATCAACAATCCAATTATTGTTAGTTCAGTCTACTTCAAGGAGATAGAGGTTGGTTGTTACTTGGTTCTTTTGCATCAGAGTACTTTGACGAAAACTGTATTCACACTTTTAATGAAATATGCAGTATGCAATACACATACTAAGAGTTTTTTGCCCATGAAGCAGATACCCTTGTATTTGGCTCTCAAAAATCAAGGACTCCCTCAGTAGATGAGTAAATGGAAGATGTGCAATGAATAAAACATAAATTGGAAAGGGTGTCTGCACTTGTGGAAGCAAGTTGTGAACGCAATATGGAGTTGTAATGGACAACAAGAATGGCATATAATGAGAAATCAATGTGACAAGAGCTTGGACTTGGTCAGTGACGAAGGGAGTTGTGTGTCATGACCTGGCCATGGTGTGGTGGTGCAAGATGGAGAGAGAAAAATGGCCAGAGTGATGGTGGTGGCAGCTTTAGTTGCTGGCTGCCACTCTGGCATGAGGGGTTCCTACAGAGGTCACTTCTGCAGTCTATGCATTTTGACTGTGCTTTTACTCTTCCTTTTTCTCTATCTCTTCTCTAAATCCATCTATTCTTTCTTCCTCCCTTTTCCTTTTGCACAATCCCACCATCTCCCTTCTAGCTAGTAGCTGTGATGGTGAAAGTGGGGGCAGCAGTAGCAAGGCCACTGAGGCAGTGGTGGTGACGGGTGGGCTGAGGATGCTGTGGAGAGTGACTGGCCAGCCGGCTGGTCTACTGCCGCTGGTAGTAGCCGTGGCTAGAGCTAGGTTATTTCCATATTGATTTTCTACCGTCACAATGCTTGTGGTCAAGGAGATTCTTGGCTGGTTTGTCAGGAAGGACAGACAGAAAGAGAAAGAGACGGAAGCCTCAAGATTGTTTCTGTTTCTAACTGGGAATTCCTGGAAATCACCCACACTTAGTATTGCTATGGACAAGTTCATTTACTTGTAACTCGGATTAAGGATATCTGGTCATCAGAGAGACTTGAAGAGGATCATCGGATTTTTACTCCTGATCTTTTTTGAGTCACAATGTCTTTCGCCTTTTGCACTGCCCTCATATCACACATGTCTGCCCCTATGTTATGCATGTCGATCACTGGGTGGGCGTTACAGTACAAAATAATCTGAAAAACATAACCAGTTAGCTCCCCTTTCAAAAACACTGCTTTTATTAAAAAAAGATGTCTGCTGAAAATGCTTAGAGATCTTTCTTAGGTAAGCTGATGGTCAGTATTTTAGTATATTTTTATCAGTAATGTGGAGAGAGAAGACTGAATTTTCCTCTCAACATGTCATGTGGCTTGTGTGTGAAGTGGACATGCGATTGTGGCCATTATACCCAGATTTTTTCCTCCATTGGATGGACGACGCAGGTGCTTTAGTGATGAATGATGGCTGAAAACCTGACGTCGTCTATACATCTTTCTTGCTTGGAGCCATACAACGAATATGTAACCTTTTTACCCCTAACCCACACTACTGATTTCTTTCGGTGAGAAGAATTATACTTTTATTTATTCCTTTATTTCTTTTTAAATGCCTCTTACATTCCTTTTAATTAACATAAATTTCTTTAAGGTATTAACCAGAAGCAATTCTTAACATATGAAACTCTTTCCTTTTACTTTTCCATTATTTTTCAGGTGTAGTTTCAACTTTTGTCAACTTTTCTTTAAAAGACTTGTTAAATCTTTGAGCATAGTGAACTTAATTTTCTCCATAACTTTTTATTAATCAAGATTTTTCTTTGATAAGGAAATTCTTTTAATAGCATTTTTAAACTCTTGATCACTTTTCCTTTTTCTTTTTTTATTATTTTTCACAGAATCATTAAATCAAAATTTCAAAGTTTAAAAGGTAGGAAGTTTGTTTCAAAAGCATGTAATCATTACAACTTGAGATTTGTTAAAAGATTATTTAAAATTGTTTTCTAAGACTTGACTTCCAGATAATTTTGTATTCACTAATCTGATAAGGTTTATTTCATTTCTTAATTGTTTTGTGTCTATTTAAAGGAAGTTAATTGAATTAAAAACATTTTCATTGAGTTAATGACAAATTTGTTGGCATTTTTTCAAAATGCTGAGCTGTTAAGTTTTAACAAATATTTTAAAACTTAAGTCATTAGCAGTCAGTCTAAAAACAAATATCAAAACCACTGGATTCAATGGTTTTATACTTTTTTAATACATTTTCCAGAGAAGATAATACCAACTGCATAAGATTGTTTTTATCAAGTTCTAATTTTTTTGGATGAATGCTTTTTATGTTTATTTATTCCAAAATCATTTAGAATTCTTCAGTTTTCTAATAATGTACAAGCCACTCATTATTGATTTACAATTTAAAATCTGAAAAAACTAAAAACATAATTTCAAAATTCAGGTGCTCAACACTTCTATTCTGCATCATAGAAATTCTAGATTGCATCTTTAATTTGAAACTTTAATCAGTTAAAAATTAACTTTTCATCTAGTTCAGATTAAAAGCTCAGTAAGGGTAAATCAAAACCAAACTATTTTAGACCTTATTTTTCTGATGCTGGTATCATTGTGGAATGAGAAAAGTTTTGGTAAACTACAATTCAATTTCTTAAATTAAATTTCTATTTTATTATTCTCCAAGATACCTTCCTCAGAAAAATAAGGTCTAATAAAATTTGGCTTCAGGTTACCCTTATCACACTTTTAACAAGGACAAATCAGTGAGTATTAAAACATGCATAAAGCATCTCAAAGATTTGTTTCAATAAGTTCCCTATACAGAATATTTAAATACTTTTAGATATTTTATAATTATTTTTTATTTTTTAATTCAAAAAATTTTTGTTAAGTTGCAAGCCTTAAGAAATTAAAATCTTTTTGATGAATCCTTTGCTGCATTGATAATCATAAATTGATAGAAACTGCTTTTACATTGAACAGGAATTGCTTTATTATTTTATATTTTATTTAATATGGCAATATTCTTAACTGAATTATTTAATACTCAACAAATTTCTTGTAAAACTTCAAAACAACCTTCACCTCAGTTATTATCAACTTCAATAAAAATAGATTTGGCCAATTTATAACAAGAAAGTCAATTGAATAAAATATGGGTAGGTGTCAAGCATCCAAGGATCTAAACCTCTATTCCTCATTAACTTTATCTTTTCCTCTATGCAGGACAATTTTGATACATTTTGCTACTTGAATAAGTGATGGTTTAAGTACTGAACACATAATAAGTGCTTGTCTATATTTGTCAACATAAATATTCACAGCATCTACATACAAAATTTCATATACATATAATTATTTTTCAATAAATTTCATATTGCCCATTTCATAATCAGTAAATTCTAAATACATTATGCTATTAGTTTTATTTCTTAGCTTAATAAATTGAGTGCCCCTTGTCCACATGTATTTACTGCTCTGCATTACATGTTTCAGAAATCATATTCTGTCTTATTCTCAATAATGATAAGTTTTTATCCTTCCATTTATTTTTTAGATACTCCTTACCTCCCTATATCTGTGTGTCCAAATCACTTGAGGGACTGGCACTATTTGATCGTTAACCTTTTGTAATTACACTAACCTCTGCTTTCATATGAACCATGCACACATATCCCAAGTAAACATTTTAACTTCCACAGACACTGCAAATTGTCAACATGAAAAAAGAATGAGATATAAAGATAGTGATATGATTAAAAAAAAATATTTACTAAAATAATGTTCAGTGTTCTAAAATAAGAACTTTTTCTTTATTAAAATGACATTTTTTCCACTTCTTTAACCTGTGAAATAATCTTTTTATTATATAGCTTTCTATGTCTCACAAGTGCTAAGACCTTGATAAAATAATTAGTGTTAACAGAATTAAACATCATTCAACTTCAACAATATTAAAAAGAGGAAATATAAAACATCCACTTTGATTTTTTCTCATTCTTTACAAGATAATATGTAAACAGTTATACCAGTTAGATTATCATCATAATCATTTCCATTTTAATGGCTGTTTTCCGTTTGATGTAAATGTATTTATTAATATATAGAGACCTTGATAATGATCAAATGTTACTAAAAATTTCTACTGATGCTCCTTGATATTTATTTTATTAGAAATATAAAAACAGTTTATGTTGATATTTTTGTCTGTTCTTGAAGTTATTATCAATTTTTAGTATTTTTGTTGTATATATATATATATATATATATATATATATATATATATTAATTTAAATGCTTTTTTAAAAATCATATGCATCTTATATAAACAGGCAATTTTGATATATATGTTTTAAGATATAAATCTGATAAAAGACATTTATACCATTTGTTAAATTACATTCACTTTCCATAAGTAGGAATATATAACAATTGTAACAGTTCCTATCTAATGTATACTTATCTAAATAATGATGTAAGTACATTTTTTATTGTTGAAAATATTTAAAAGGAAATTTCCAAAAAACATTTAATTAAAATTGTTTATATTTATGTGTCTGAATTCTCTATCAATTGTTAAGAAATATCATATTTTATTAGAAAGCTTTGATAATTTGCATAAACTGCTAATACATAAAAAAATGAAGATTTAATTTTGAAACAAAGTCAGTTTGTTGTTTAATTTGAACTTAATTTTGAATAAAAATACTAAAATATTTACCCTCATTAAATGCTTATTGAATGCAATTTTTAAGTAAATTCATATAAAAAGAAAATATATTTTTTTGATAAAATGCGTTTGTCATCAAGTTAGTATTAATGTAAAAACTGCTTTTATAACAAAGGGATTTTAGTCCACAGGGCATTTTTATCATTTAACACTAAAAAATTGACTCCTATTTCATGCACGGCAATTATAGATTTTCAAAACCACTAATTGTAATGTATTAGGGGACGCCATAGTTTATAGTTTATTAAATGAAAATTTAGCAAATTTAAGTCTATGTATAAAAAGCAATCCCCTATTGTATCTGAGCTTATTTATGTCTTTTCTGTTTAGTTAATTATAGTTATCAGAAAGATTTTCCCCACATATTTTTCCTTTAAATCTTAGTTTCTTTTAATCATAGTAACTATATAGATAATTATTTTATCTATCAATTTCTATACTGACAAATTTTCATTATGAGAATTTGTATAAAAAATTTAGCAGCACTTACTATAGTGTATTTTGTTCTAGTGTTAGAATTTTTTCAGGAAGAAAAAAAAACAAATTACAAACGACCTTAATCAAAATATACTTGTGAAATTAGTTTATCCTCTATTCAGTAAAACAAATACTTAATCTAATCTTAAAATACTAGTAACATTGTGATGTAAGTTGTTATTTACTAAGTTTTACTTAGTTTGACCCACATGCCTCAGGTTACTTACTGTTCCAAAGTTTGTTTACTTTTACAAATATAAACAAGAATATCTTTAAGGTTTGATTTTTTGGCAATCCCCATTAACTTTTTAGTTCTATGTCTTTTTTAGGATTATTAATATTTGTCTGTTTTAAAGTTATTGATACTCATTTTGTACATCTGAACTTTTTTTCTTAAATAGAATTAGATAAAAAAACAATACTTTTAGAAGTTTGTATCATTCAACTTTACTATTGGATAAAAATATATCAAAATGCACTGATCTGTACTAAGATGAAAACTATTTTTAATTTTTCTAGCTTATCTGAGTTTGGTGTATGTTTTAAATATTGTGTGTAACATGAGATAAAAAGCATTATTTTGCCAAAAATTTGTCCTATCAACCCCTCCCCATTTCACTTCCTACCTCATTACTTTCTTTTTGCTATAATATTCCCACACCCAAATTCCCATTCATCTCTTCACAAGTGTTGGAATTTTGTCCATTGCTCCTGGTTGCTTCCTTAATTTATAGCTACAGCAAATAGTGACATAACTTCTTGGCTTTAACTGTAATCAATGCTTTCTTTAAGGAACAATGGATAGAAAAAAATAATGACAACAGAAAAGAAGGATGTTGCTATATGCCATTATACCTATCTCTTATTAAGCACTTAAAATTCATTATCTTCAGCATCAATACAAATGACAGTTCATTGGAAATGTTATTTTATTTTTTGCTTGTACAAATTAGACATTAAGATTTTCATTTGAGTTAAGTCTAATCAAATCAGTCAAACAAGCTCATAATCATTCTTATAATTGCCCAATATAAAATCAAAGTTAAAAAAAGATGTTAACAAGCCTAAAGGTTTAAGGATAAAAATCAGCTTCCATAATTGGGATGACAATTTAAAAAAATTCTATTTAAGAGAAAATTATCCAAAGAATTGCTATGTACTCTTGAAATAAAGAAGCAAACATATCTTCTGGGAGTTTAAACATAAAATATTAACCAATAATTTTTCAAAGCCTCCAATTCATTTTTGTTCTCCAATAAAAGTTGAATAATATAAAAGAGTGTTTTAATTTTCAGAAATGAAAACATAACTTACATCAAATTTCTATTTTGATAAGTTCTTATCTAATTCCAACATAAGTTTTTAAACACATTTGAAACTACATTTAGAAAAGCAGTTATTTTATAAAGTTTACTAACACTGTTTCATAATTATTAGACATTTGAATTTATTTTATGTTCAGTTGCATTTTATTAGTATATGATTCATACATTTTTCTTTGATATATTTCTGAGTCTGTTCACAGTTATCTCTACAAATTTCATACTCATTTTTTTTTAAAGGAGAGCATTAATTTTTTATTAACATTGATTTACTTACTAAATTATAACTGATACTGAATCTGATTTTTTAAAAAAATGTAAAAATAGGTATGAAATGTTTAGTCTCACTGATTACCTACATGCTTTTCATTTATTTAGTAGTTATGGTAAACCATTGTAAGTTTGATTCTCCCTGGGTACTTTGGACCCTGTGTCACAACTAAGCCAAACTTGGTAAATAACGATTTAGTGTTATGTTCCAAAAATAAGTTTTTAAATATTGATTACATTATGCCACAGAAAAAATGTATGCACCATTTTAATCTTTACACCTTTAATATTAAGTTACATAAATAGGTAAAAAAAAGGGTGTATATTTTTGTATTTAAATGCAATATGTATAGTCAATAATGGTAATAAATGATTTAAATAAAAGTATTTCTGGGATTTTGTTTCTTTCACAAATTAATGTGAGTAATATAAGAACATTATTTACAGTTAATCCTTTGGATAAAATATTAAAAAAAAAAAGTTTTTTATGATAGTATCCCAACTATAAATTAACTAATACTTTATATCAGGGTTTTCAAAATTGTGTTCATGAGGTATAACTAGGTTTGCAAAATACTTATAGGTTTTATTTTTAATTTTTGAAAATATGCCAATTTGTCTTTTAAAAGGATATGGCTAAGGTAAATGTGACTGTTTCTGATGACTTATTAGATTGCTGGGTGCCATGCTTTGTAATTCTTCTCCAAATAACATTTGACAGGTTGTACTTGGCTACATGCTACCAGCAGCAAGATATGATCCCTCACCTAACCTATTATAAAATGCTTAAGATAATTAGTTACAAGATTAAAGCAATCCAAATGCCCTGTTATTTATCTGTTGCTGGGTAAAGGGAGATATGAACACATACCTTTCCTAAACATAAACTGTCCCAGTTGAAGTTTAGACCTAATTTACCTATTCCAATCTCTGTTCCATTAACTATTAGGTCACTCACACCTCCATGTAGTATTTGGTTTAAATGAAGTGTCTGATATATCCTCTTTAATTTTTGTCAATTTATTGGTAAAGGAAAAATGGCTTAAAGAAACTTTTAAATGGGTAAAAATGAGCAAAATCTTGAAATATTGTGTTTCAGAATGCATCTTACAAATCAGATTTTTATTATTAGCATATGATGATATTTCAAAATATTTTATTTAAAATTAAATTGCTTGAAGTAAGAGTATGGATTTTAAGAAAGAGCTATTTTTATCAGTAAATTTGGTTAACTAATTCTTTGATCAATCATACAATAAAATGGTTTATGGAAATGTGGTATTTTGGTGATTGCTGCGCATATGGCGATGGATGAATGGTTATATATTGTACTGCTGAATGGGTCGGCAAATGTGGCTAGCTAGGTGTCCTTAGAATATATAGAAAAGAATGACCGCTCCCTTCCCCTCCCCCAAAACCTCAAGGCCTTGTGCCTTCTGTGTAATATACGCAGAAATAAAAGCAGCATAACATTGATTTTATATAAATATCTTAAAAAAGTAAAAAAATCTTTTAATATAAGTGTTTTTATTTCATTGAAAAATTATTTTCTCTCTATGAAGCAATTGTTTATATAAACAAAAGTTTTTTTTAGTCACAACATTTTGAATCTTCTAAAAGAATTTAGTTCAAGGGAAAATTCATGATACAAGCAACTTAAATAAGTAGAGGATTCAGTTGAAGACAATTATAAAATCATTTTCACCAGATTGCCAAGTAGTTCAAATTCATGCAATTTCTATAAATTTCTCTTTCTTAAAAAAAGATTTAAAGAAAAAAATTTCTACATCTGGAAAACTAAATTTCCATGCCATGATGAACAATTTACTATTAAGAAATCAACTTTTCAACTGTATCTTTAACAGCCATTACATTTTCTCAAAGTTCTTAGGATATTTAATGTACTTATTTATAAGCTTTTATCAAGATCTACATTAGAATATCTCATCTTATTTGATTAAAAGTAGGAATAAAAAGCAACTGATTATTTCATTAATGAGTTTACTTTAATTGTATTTTTCTAATAATATTTATTACTAAAATTGTCTTTCACTCTTTTGCAATTAAAAAAATGTTTTATGTCAAAGTGTGCAATATTTGATTTTTGATAAGATTCCAGCAACTGTGTCTTTGATATAGACAAGCATTTCATGGAAAACTCATTTATCATGCATATAATCTTTGATAATAAATTAAGAAGAAATATTAATCTCAAGTGGCATTTCTTTAAAAAAAAAAATGACTTATATCTGTTAAATAGATATTTTGGTTTCAGTGTTTTTGAAGTTTTACAAACTGTTAGCAAGAAAGTTGATCAAATAAAGTAAACATTTTTATATGAACCAGTAAGTTTTACACACACACACACACACAATATATATATATATATATATATATATATATATATATATATATATATATATATATATTGCTCTGGTATCATCTTAGACTGACTCAGATTTATTTAAGTAAAGGAACACTATATAATGTGGAAATATTAATAATTTCAGATAATATTTTATATATTAAAGCCCTATTTTTTTCAATACTAAGAATATAGAATATATCCAATATACCTATAATGCCAGCATTATTTATACACAAAAATATTTTAAAATCATTCTTTAATAGAATAAAATAGGCAAGATTCTGATATGTGTTTCTTGTGAGTTATCAATATTTGATTGTACAGTTTGGAAAGAAGGTAAATATATGCGCTCTGTGTCAGCAATGTATTGCATGTCATATCTTCCCTTGTCAATGAAGACTTCAAAAAGCCTAGCTAGGGAAATAATCTGACAGCAAAGTAAAAAGATATCACTATTTTTATTCTTTATTTATTCACTTCCTGGTTTTCTTATTTTTTCCCCTTTCTTTACCATTGCCTACTATGACATTTGTCAAACAATGAATCGAGATGGTTTTTCAGGAGAAAAACAATAAGATAGAAAGATGAAGAATCAATCTATTGTCTACTTTCTTTCCTATTTTTTACCTATCAGTTTTATCTTTTTCTTTTTGCTTCCAATGACAATGTCTTATGTTTGTACTTTGACAAATAACCAGTTGGGTCTCAGATATTGAGACTTTTTTCAGGTACTTTTATAGAATTCTATTTGTACAGAATCTGCTTGCCTTATATAGTTTTCAGCTTGAAATACTCAAAGCGAAACAGTTACAAGCTAGGTAGCAATTTTTGTGTTATCTCCAAAGACCTTATTGTACAATATCTTGTTATCAAACTATTCTAATGGCAAAAGAAAGTACCTGTTTTTTGAAAAGTTCCCTGATGAAATCATTTCTTTCCGACAATAAAATTATCAATATTGTTTCCAGTGACCTCTCCAACTCATGTTTTTTTGTTGTTCTTTTCAGAAACGAAGACGTAGTGCCTCACCCTAGCGAGAATGTAGGCAAATCCGTGATGTCCCAGAAGGCAACTCTTTCATCTGACGTTGAGAGAAGACATGAAGATATAAGCAACCTTGGTCAGAGACACCCTGCTGCTGCTGTTGTAGGTGAGATTAACCAAAGGCATTCTTCTGCTGCTGCTGCTGCTGCTACTACCGTTGAGGAACTCAACGGCCAACAAAACACTGAGGAAGTGAGTAGCAGATTCCCTGATATTACAAATCACAGACATCCTGAAGAGCATGATCACAGAAATTCAGAAGAACACAATAATAGACATCTTGAGGATAGCAATCACAGGCCAGAAGTTGGGTATAGGCACTCTGATGAACTCAACAACCGGCATACCAATGAACATAATCTTAGGCATCCTGATGATTTGAATCATAGGCATAGTGATGAACCTAATCTAAGGCTAACAACTGATGAACCTGGCCTTAGACATTCTGAAGATATAAATCTGAGACATAATGATGAGCCAAGTCTTCGACACACAGACGATTCTACACTGAGGCATTCGGAGGATTCTAACCTGCGCTTGCCAGATGACATTGGCCAGAGACATACAGATGAGCTTAATAATCGTCATCCTGGAGAGATAAGGCACTCAGAGGACTTGAGACAGTCTGATGATCTAAGGCATCCTGAAGCATTAAGACATCCTGATGCCTTGAGACATCCAGAAGATATAAGGCATTCTGATGCTCTAAGGCATCCTGAGGACATCAGACACACTGATGATTTGAGACACTCAGATGACCTTAGACATCCAGATGAGCTGAGACATCCAGATGAGTTAAGGCACTCTAGCGGATTGAGACACCCGGAGGAACTGAGGCACCCAGATGACTTGAGGCACCCAGATGATTTAAGGCACTCAGATGAGTTAAGGCATCCTGATGACTTAAGACATCCGGACGAGCTAAGGCACCGAGATGATCTGAGACATCAGGATGACCTACGTCATCCTGATGACTTAAGACACCCAGATGACTTAAGGCATCCTGATGACTTGAGACATCCAGATGAATTGAGCTACAGGCATTCTGATGAACTAGGACTTCTGCATCCGGAAAAATTGGGTCACAGACGTCCAGAAGATCTGACCCAACGGATTCCAGATGAGCTTCGCTCAAGGCAAATAGATCTGAGCCATAGACACTCAGATGAATTGAGTCATAGGATTCCTGATGACTTTGTTCCTCAATTCCCTCAGGATCTGAGCCCCAATCGCTCAGATGACCTCAGCCCCCATCAAGCAATTGATGAGCTGAATCTTAGGCATCCAGGTGCTGACTTTGGTCAGAGGTATCATGATGACATAGGTCTGAGACATCCTGATTCTTATCAGCCCAATGTCAGCGGTTATAGCGGTATTAACATCAACGAACTATCACCACCAACACCCCAGTCCATTTCACCATCATCTCTGCCTGATGTTACCTGTCACCTGAATAATGAGGGGATCTTTGTTTGCCACCTATGCAACTTTTCAGGTAAGAATACATTTATTTTCTGGTAACGATTTTTTTCAAGTAAACAAGTAAGCAAATTCATTTGTTCAACATTACAAACATGTCATTGGGCTACAGAGGAAATTATTACCATAATTACTATTATAAAATGTAAACAAATTTTCAACAAATCTAAATACTAAAAAAGAATAAATAGGAAATACATTTTGATATTTTCTTAATATTTTTAAATATTTATGCTAGGGTACCAGCCCATTGCTCTTGTGGGTAGAGTGTTTGCCAATGGTCTGGGAGACCAAGGTTCGATCCCAGGTCGAGTCATATCAAAACTCAAAAAATGGTACTTGATACTTCCTTGCTTAATACTTAGCACTATAAGGTACATATCAAGTGTAAAGTGGAGCAATCCTCCCCTACACCTTAGTGTATTAGCTATTGAAAACGGAACCTTCGGGTCACTCTTGCCTACAGTTTCCAACTTTACTTTTATTTATATTTCTTTACTGTAAATCTCACCAAATTTGACTAATATTTTCAATTTCTAACATTAAAATATTTGATAATGACTTTTACTTGTGGATTAATTCTTTTAATTACTAAATGTGCAATAAGATCTTACACTGATTTATTCTGCTAAAATGGTTTACACTATTGTGATACTCAAAGCATAAAAAAAATGAGGTTACACAGAAAATGTTTAGTTTTACCTGTAGCAAAATACAGTTTAATTTTTTGTATTGCATATTTTCTATATAATTCTTTATGCTATAAAGGACATTAGCCTCCTGGATTTTAAAAAAAACAAAACATGTTTATGCTGTCTTGCTTAAGTTATTCTTCAGTAAGTAGTCTTAAATTTTTTTAAATATTATTTGTCTAGTTAATGATAAGTCTCACTAAGTCTTGAAGTACTGAAAAGAAATAAAAGACCTTTGTATTTATAAATCATCCCCAGGAAAAATGTTATTTCATCAGTTACAGTTAAGCAAAAAACTGACCAAATAATAGAAAAGAATTACAGCATATAATCAGTATGTAGCAATAATTATTTGTTTTTGTTATCATATTTCAGTATCCTTTAAAGACATCAACATATAGATACCTAAAAGTCTGTCATTATATTCTACTTGTAAGAACAAAACTTCCTTATTGACACCATTATCATAAACAGTTCCATTGGAATAAATAGCTAATTTTTCATTTAACTTTATAAGATTAATCCTATTACAAAGCTTTTATGGATTGCATATCTAGATCAAGGAAAAATATTAGATGAATACTCATCTATATTTTTGTTTTAAACTCAATAGGGGCATATTTTTTCTTTCATTTAGTTTATTTTATTAAGTTATAGTAAAAGTAGCAAAAGCTGTGAAGCAATTCTAATACTTCTATTTCTGGATTATGTTGTAAATCTTATTCTATTAAACAAATGCCTCTCTCTGTCTCTGTCTGTCTGTCTGTCTGTCTGTCTCTCTCTCTCTCTCTATATATATATATATATATGTGAATTTATTTCTATAAGTTAACATCATTGTTAAAAAAAAAGTAATCATAAAACTGAAACAAAAGTGTTTAGCAGAAATTATTTTATTTTCTGAATATTTATTTCTGGCTTATGCAAAAATAAAGTTCATTGCATCAAAAATCATGAACAACAATGTCAAAATTGTGAACAATCACAAAATTTTCTTGACAAAATAATCAAAGAAACTGGAGATGAACTTAGCATAATGGTTATAATCAGAGGAAATGAAATTGACAATTCAAGTTCAAATCTTGAATGGGATTGTTAGGATTTCTTTTTGTACTAATGCTCTTGGGAAAGACATGAATCCATCTGGTCTTCCTTCAGCTATGGAAAAATAGTAGAGAACATTGGCTTCTTCAAACATGGTTAGGCAACCAGTCTAGGAGAATGAAGACTAAATTCAAACTAGCTTTACTTTGCTTAAAAACTATTGACTTTGACTGCTAGTGACAAAGGGATTGGATAATAAAAAATCTTTTAAACATTAATGATTAACAACATTACTAATGCTGATTAATAAATATTCAAAATTACTTCATTAACTGATAAAGCTTCCTTAAAATACTGGTGTATTTCAAAATATATTTTATTTTATTTTATCAAAAGATATAAATTATATTACAATGTAAAAAGATCTATTGCAGAAATTTATCAAATTCTTGATATGTACTTATTTCAATACTTAAAATCAGTTTGATTTTCCCTTTATTGTATCTTTTTATACAATTAGTTCTTTCTTAAATTTCTTTGACTTTCCTTTAGTACAAATATATATTGAAATTAAGATAAATCATCTCTATGTCATTCAATCTAGTGTTAACATTTTTATTTATATTTTTGTATTATTGCAAAAGCAAAAGGTCAAAGAACAAAAATCTAAAAAAAATGTTTTATAACACTACTAAGAAACTAACTTGCTTAAAATACAGTTCTCTAACTTTTTCATTAAATGCTTTTAAATATTTTTCTACTTTTTACTTCTTAATTAAAAAATTAACATTCTGAATAGATAGCATTTGCACATTTTAACTGCCTGTAAAACATAGGATCAAAGTTTGGTTTTATTAGAATGTAAATTAAGTTCTTATTTTACTAGTCACAACTTATTGAATTTAAATTCATTTAAATTAAGTGTTTCTTTATCAAAATCTACCCCTGTTCCATAATAGTTTTTGAATTTAGTATATAACTACAATTTTGGAACAGAAATAATACATTTTTGGTGTGCATAGTGAAAATGATAAATGAAAAATTTTAATCTATTAAGAAACAGGAAGGACCTACAAGTGAAAATAGAGTTGTAGATTTGATTTTCATTAAAAAATAACTTCACTGACAAATAAAAGTTTTATTCAAAGGGAGCAATTACCATATACTGTAATTCTTTAATACATGCAAATACTTATTTTATTTTTATCCCTCATTTAATAATAAATGAACCTTGGTCCTAAACTGTGAACAGATGACAATCACTGATCATAGCTTCCATATTTATTCCCAAGTTTATATTGTGTATTAATTAAACAAGAATTCATTTTTAAAAATGAAAACCTTCAAATGTTTTTTCAAGAAATAAATTTCATCAGTAACAATATTACAGTAAAAATCATATAAAATTATTCTTAAGTTGATATTCTTCAGCACTTTGCATTTGATATTGCCTGTAGTTTTATATTTTCAGCATTAATAGCTTTTGAATTCTTTCCATTTCTGTCAGTAAAGAAAGAGAAACATTTTTTTAAATAGATCTAGAAATGATATTAAAACATCAAGGATTTTATTTTTTTCTACACTGCTTTTATCCTCCTAACATTGAAATAAAAATGCAGTATCATAATGATTGAAATTACATTAAATAGTCTTATTTATTTGATTTTAAGTTCAATTTCATAAGATTTTCTTTGAAAATAAAAACCTACTGTAAAAACTTTTTTCTCTGGTCTTTTGGTTTTTGAACGTTTTTCTAAAAAAGTAGTTTCACTAAAATTTAAAAAAAAATCAGTTGTTTCTTAGCAGTGCTAAAACTAAGATAAAGTTGTCAGTTAGGCAAGAGTAATTCTTAAATGCAAGCTAAAAAAAGTGGGTGGGGGTGAAAAAAGGGTGAAAAAATGTGTGGTCATGGAAATAGGTGTAGAAAAGGGAAAAAATAGAATGGGCAGTTGACTAGGATGGGTGGTGGATAACAAGCAGAGGTAACTGAAAGTGAAAAAATGTTGTTGCAGACAAGTTTTCCAATAAACAAGTAAAAAAATTAATGGAATCTCAGCTGGAATTCCCTGATGCCAGACACACACTTGGCATGATAACAGAGAATGATTTTCGTCCTAATGTGTTAGTAAGAGCTTCACTCTATGACCAACATACACAAGATGAAATCGACAACGCTACAAAACGAACGCCACTGCATCTTCCTATTGTCTGTCTGACATGGCTTTTATGACAACACTGGCTCTAAGGAAAAAGTCAAACAAATCCTTCTATGGCACGGACATTATTCTTGGTGTCCACTTGCGGGGAAAAATGAAAAAAAAAAAAAAAAAAATACGGGAGAAAAAAATATACGTATGATGCTAGTGCCGAGCAAGCATTGATCTGAAGAAACAGCCGACTGCTGTTGTGTGAATGTTGTTAGGTGGTAGCCAAGTCACCCTGATCATTCTCCATCTCTTTTGCTTGCACTAAAGCTATTTTATACTCCATTCTATAATTTATAATTTCTTCAATAAGTCTACCAAGTAACATTGTCATTTGTTTTTACTTCTGACCATTGGACCAGTGAACAAGCAGAAAAAAAAGGAGACTTTTTTTTCTTTCTTTGCTTTGCAAGCAAACAAAAAAACAATCTAAATGTTGCACTTGGGTCTATTACCCAGACCCACTGTCCATTTGTCTTGCTTGCATACATCTCAGCTATGTCCAGTTTTAGTCCTTATGAAAAATAGTCCATACTCACTTCTCTTTCTCTAGTTGTGATTTTTGTAGTTTCTTTTCTTTCTACTGCCCATTTTTTATTTCCCCCATCTTTTTTTTTAACAATAACTTTTTTGATATCAACAATAAGATTATTTTCATTCTGTTTTTCTCGTCTTTCTGAAAAAAATGCCTAGTGCCTTGTTTTCTAAGATAAAAATTTGATCAATAAATTGATAATACTCAACAAAAAGGAATATGTTAAATGTTTTAGTACAAAATATGGAAAATATTTTTGTAAAACAAGATGATACAAATTAAATACACCAATACTTATGCTATATAAGTAAAACTTTTATGTTGGAAAAGCGGGACTCGAACACAATGCGCTTTTAATACGACGTACACCTAAAATTTATTCGAATTTCAAATTTTTTAAACTTATTTCATAAAAAATTTCCCCTTTACATACATTCGACTTTCAAAAAAGTTCCTTCTAAGATATTTTTCTTTTACATAGTAAAAATTACATTTTCGCTATTGATTTGTTAATTTTAAAAGGATATTTAAAAGATGTGCATGTTTGACAAATTTACGTCCTAAAATCGGTCCTAAACATTAGAATGAACTTGCAGTTTTATTTTTTTAGACTGTTGTGATTGAATTATATAGTTCAATACATACAATGTAATTTATTGAATAGTAAAAACATAAAACGCGAATGCTACTTTAAAATGTTACCTTTTTATTCCAATTTTTAAAATACATAGTGAATCACTATTGATACTTTACAGCGGTGAACAGCCAAGAAACTGAGGGATACTAATTACCATGAGAACTTTTTCCCCATACAATCAAATTGCTTGAAGTTAATTAGGAGGCGGCATCTACAAAATCATATACACAGACTAAAACCATGTAGAAAGCCTAAAAACAAATAAACAATTGATTCTTTCTTAAAGGAGATAATCGAGTGCCTTTGTACTAACTTAATTTATACTTCATCAATAACAAACAAAAATTTACAACCCTTACGATTTCCTTTCATAACGGAAATTCACCGAATAATTAAGTGAATTTCGTTTTCTTTTGTTTCTTTTTAAGTTTAAAGAAGAAAAATAGCCGAAGTATACATCTTAGTTTAATCTCCTATTAAGTAGTCTGATACAGGACCACATTTATAGAGTACTCAATGATGATCAAATTTCACTAGATAGTTTACAATAATGAGTGGTACTGTATTAAAACTTAATTTTGGTAATCATGTCAAATGCAGAATCGACAATATGGCAGTGGCTCACCTAATACAAGGGAGGTAACAACAAATGACTTGCTGGTTTTGAACCGAATTCTAATATCCTAATCAAGGGACTTTTATATAATATTCATTGTCTCGTTGATCAAAACTTTTTTTTTGTAAAAAAGTGATTAATTCATTTTTATTTTAGGCAGGGCACGTCTATATATTATGATTTTAAAATCCTTGCTCTGTGTTTCTTAATGTAAAAATAAATTGTTTGCAATATTTCTTTTTCAAAACATCCAATTTCTGATACATTTAGTTAAATGAAATTTGTTATTGGCTTATATATAGTCATTAGTTTAACCTTTTTGACACTATTGAAATTCATTTCATATACATGTTTAAATTTTTTATTTAACTGGATATAAAGGAGAACATAAAAATCAAATCTTAAAATTGATTTTTATTTATTTAAAAAATGTTTGAATGAGAATATGTATAACTACATTTCTTTAAAAATAAGCTCCTAAAATGGATTTATACTTCATCTAATTATTGAAAACATTGATAAACTTGCAACATATTAATTTCATTCAATTACACAATAAGTGGAAGCAAATTTTCATGTTTCTTTTTTATCCTGTAGGTCATGTAAAAATTTTGATTTCTTCTTACTTTCTGTGGTCATTTTTACTTTATCATAAATCTACTATCACCTTAATTTATAATTCAAGAGAAGATATAATGGTTATTCTGGTAAAGTTCTATGAATTTGTTGTCTGTCTTATTAGTCCACAAGTTATTTCGTCAAATTAATCAGGAGTTTCTTCCAAGAGAAATATAGGTGCATGATTTTCCTTATTTCTCAGTAAAAAAACTAATTGGACTGATTTTTACAAAGAAATTTATCTTATCTCTAACAAAAAAAAGTTATGACTTCTTTTTCTTGTATTTGATGTCAATGAACTATTTACATTTTAAACCCTGATCCTTGGTTAAAATACCTGTCTCTTGATCAATAAGAGAAAGAGGCTAAATTTCAAATAAAAGGAAAGATCCATATAAAATCCAGCTTTTCAAAAAGATGAAATAAAGTGGTTCAATCATAATTAAAAGCAATCCACTTTATTTTAAACATTTTTTTCATATAATAGTTATCAAACAAATCTTATAAAACTTAAGCTTTTCTAATTTCTCTTGCTATCATTATGCCATTTATGCTAAACATCTCGGAAACAAAAGTATCAACCTCTTCTTTGCACTTAGAAATATTAAAACTTAACACAAATGACTATATTCTTATACTTTGTAATTTGTATCTTAACTGTTGAAACACTTAATATGACTTTAGATTTAAAGAAGATCTTTTTACTCTCCAAGCAAGGACTAGAAACTTTGGCATTTAATTACTATCAAAACCCTTCCTTATCTGCTTGTTTAACATTGATGGCACTTTTGCCCTCATTTTTATGACTGTTGTATACCTAATTCTGTCTAGGCAATGTTCTGGGCATCTATTTCTCCCAAAAAGTACACATTAGCTAATTATTATATGGCTATTTTCCAAAGATTTATCACAATAAAATTGTACTGGCCTGACCACATCACAACATCAAAAGAAAAATATATTCCCTGCTTCTTGCAATTCTGTCAATTTCAAACATGGTGCCACTTCCTATATGAATGCCATATAATTAGCATACCACTTAGAGTGACGGATAATTATTTTAATATTTTGTATATTCTTTGAAGCTCTAATGTCACTTGTTTCCTGACTCAGTGTTTTGTAATTATTCACAATGTCCTTTGATACCTCAAGCTAAGAGAAGAGCTAACTTTTTTCTAATTCCTATTAATACTACAATTGGCATCATGAATAGTATTGCAAACTAACTTTGACAAAGTCGATTTTCAAAACTTCTTTTTTTTTCATTTTATGTATAAAATACATTTTTTCTATATACAACTCTTTTAGTTGAAGGTAGAAGGGTTAAATATTTTTCTATACTTCCCTGCAAATAAATTGTTTTTATTAGAATTCCTGCATGGAAAATGGGTGATGTATATATATATATTATTTTATTAAGAAATACGTTATACATTTTTAAAGTATAATATATTTTGTTGTGGTATATAGTGAAAAGTGAATGTCATGGTTTTGAAAACTATTAACATCATAAACATTAATTTCCTAATAAACAATTTGTGAGTGACGAAGGATTCCATTTATCCTATTAATTCACATCTTTCCTCAGGGTTAAATCAAGTTTTTTAAAAATATTTTAAATGCTGGTATAGAATATAGCTTCAGATTATATATGACTTCTTAGATAGAGAAAAACTAAACTTTGTAAAATCTTGTATTTTCTATCAATTTTATGTTTTGCTACTCAACTAAATAAGAATAAGTTATATAAAAAAATTGTATTTAAATTGTGTTTAGCATTGTAGCTAGGACTTTTTCAAAATATACAACAAAATGATAAAAGCAATACATGAATTTAATGAAATTTTAATCTTATTAAATAAACAAAAATCCTTTTAGATTACTAACTAAAAATTATTAAATATCTCCATATTATAAAATAATGGTTCTTAGCTTAGATAAACATTTTATAGAAGCATAAAGCTATTTTCTATTCAAAATGTGATATTTCACTTTAATTGTATTAAAGTTTTATATTTTGATCAACAAACTTTTTGATATGAATGTCACTTGAAAACAAACAAGTATATCTAAATAGTTTATTCTTTCTTTTTTACTTAGTATATTTGCAATATTTACTTAGTATATTTGCAATATTTGCCAATAGGGGCACTTGAGAATTATCATACACATGCCTAATGACATTTCTAAAATATATACAATGATAAATAGGTTTGGTTTCTTCTTATAGTAGTATATAAACCTTTGTGGATTATTTAATACCAAAGTCATCCTAGCAGAAGAACAGTAGTGGTACTGTTTAACCATTGGTGGAGAGTAAAAGGAGAGGGGGTTTCATACCTTTCTCAAGGGTATTAGTCTGAAAGTGAATGCAATAGTGCAACTGTAGTTCCAACTCACCTACAATGATGTTGTAGTTCAGCACATTAGCCATTATGCAACAGGACTCCCTGAATTTATTCATTTATACAATTATTTTTATCTCACTTTTAAAGCAAAGTTGAGTAGGTCTCCTTCAGTCTGCTATGCTCAAATAGATAAAATTGTTGCAGAGATATGCTTGTGGATAATGTATTTTTCACTGCTTTTACTAATAAAACTGAGTATTAATTTATTAATACATATTTATGAAGATGAAATGCACTAAATAATAATTATAAAGAAAATAGAAAATCAAATAGTACAATCAAACATTTTATGAAAAAAGACGAGTGTTAGTATGTTGATATATAACTATGTAAATAATATCTAAACTGTATTAATACTTTCTACAAGATGCAAATTGATTCATTCTCTATTCTGCTTGCATGGATATAATATTTGTACTATTTTACAAGTTGTGAAAGATTAAACACTTAAAAAAATAATTCTGCAGAATTTATTACAATAGTAAAAATGAACTTATATCTAAATATGATCAGTTTTCACAAAAAGTTGAGGAAAACAATTAGTTTATCTTTGCATCTAATAAAATAAGAACATTAAATAATTTCATCAGTTTTTATTTGCCATAAAAACTAAATGTTTTTTTAATGAAAAATAATAAACTATGAAAGACATAACTTAATATGTAATTTTGAAAAATAAACCCAACTATCTTTTGTTAATTTTAAAAAATATTTATTGACTATATTATGGGTGTTAACTATATCTATAAGGGTAAGATCTTGAAAAAAATCATTTTTAGTGGAGTTAATGTCATTTGCACAAGGTGTACTATAACAATGGCATTGTGCCAGTCTAAAGTGAGCTAAGGATATAAGAGATTGCCTATATTATTTAAAAATACATGGTATGTTAAAAAAGTATTGAAGCTGAAGCTGTATTTACAGAGGCAAAAATGAACAATGAATAAAATATCAATTTTCTTCTAAATAGTCTCCTTTTTATTCAAATACACTTACTTCAATGAGTTTTCACCTCTGAAATTCATGTGTATATATATATATATATATATACCCATCACTTTCATAAGAGTAGGATGTGACACAAGGTAAATTTTTTAGCAGAGTTTAACAAGATTGAATTCAGAGTTTTTGGTCTCCTTGACCAGTGGTCATCCTAAGGTTAAAGAGCCTTGTCTACCACACTATTTACCTATAGCTGGAGGGAAAATAATTGGATTCATATCTTATTAGCCCTATGTAAATTGAAAACAGCCTTGTCTACTTTTTATAAGGTGTGAAGCACAAATTTCTTTTAATGCTTTCCACGTCCTCAAATCTTACTGTTGAGATGAATTTTCAGTTTAAAAAACAAGAAAAACTTATATGGAGCTTGGTCTGGTGAGTATGAAGGGTGCTGCACTGGTACAATCCTTGTGTTTTGCTAAAATCTGCTAATCAGAAAGTATCACGTATTAGCTCGAACTCATCTAAACATCATAACTTTTTTATGTAGATTGTTCAGGTTATGCACACATCATTTAAATTTTGGAATTTAGAAAAAAAAAAATCAAGATCCAGTCTAAATACCTTTTGATCATGTCTTATATTTACACTGAAATGTACCACTAATTAGACTGAATATCTTAATAAAAAATTTGGTCTTAACTCATATGACATTAGTTTACACATGGTCCAATATTATATGCAAAAACATTTTTATACATTATTAAAAGTTAACATTCTTTTTAAAAGAATGTTAGATTGATTTCCAAACAATCAGAATAACTTCAAAAAATGGTTACTTGGTTGGTTAAGTAAAAATTTTTTGTTCCACTGTATTCTGCAATCTTTTAGGCAACTTTATAATTCCACCCTCCAAGAACTTTTCATCTTTCTCAACAAAAGAACTGCTCTAGGTGAATTTTGCAATCATCCTGGGAATTGTTTGTTTTTTTTTTTCAATTATGTAAAAACCAGAATAAGTAGCAATACAATATTGTCTGGTAAATTTTACCTGATCACTGAAAAAACATGGGCTAGATTTATCCTGATGGAATAAAGCACCATTTCTCTTAATCAATTTTTGACAATTTTCATCTGTTGATTGCTGCTTTCAATTTTTCTAATTAGAAGATATTTTTGTTTTAATCAGTTATTTGGTTCTCTGGAAGGGGCTCATAGAAGTGAATTTTCTTTCAATCCCTCCATATAGGCAACATCAACTTTGGTACAATTAGCCAGAGTTAATTTCCCTTCCCCATAATCTCTTGCATTCCATGTATTAAAAAATCCACTTTTCATTGCTGATCACAATTTGTCTTAAAAAAACCCAAAAAAATAAAAGGAACATCTTTATGATATTTAAGTAGCTCAGTACATATTGAAATATGATTCAATAGCTTTTCAGTATTTTTTGCTAAACATTATACATCAAAATGACTAATATAACCAAGCTGGTACAAATAATTTTCAGCACATCATGTAAATATTTTGAATATGTTGATTATGTCTCATATCATAAAATGTTGATTATTCTAAAAATAAATAACTTGTCTACTTAATAATGGAGAATTGTTCAGTAAGAAATCTCTTGTAGTAAATTTTGCAAATCACTTAACATGTTTAATCATTGACTGTATCTCCTCCATAAATCTTTTTTGCATTTGAGTTACATTTTCTTTCTTAAAATAGTGTAATATATAGAAAATTATACGTTCTTCTATTTTTCCGTGTTAGAATCAATGTACAAGAATATGCCAATTCTGACAAATTCTTAAAAAATGTATGACAATTGTTACAATACAATCACAATTGATCCTTTTGATTGAAGTTAATTAAAACTAAACACTCTTAATGTCAAAAGCACTTTAGGCAGGACATCATAACTCTTAAAAGCTACTGTAGTTCATTACTATATATTTTCTTAGGATTACATATTTTTTATAGCTTATTGCCAAAGTATTCTCTGATATTATAACGACAAAAATTTTTTTTTTCTAAATTTGATTTATCTACATTAATATTTTTCTAATGAAATAGCACAATTTTATTAAAGAAAAAGATATTTAGTGATTTATTAATTCAATTATTAAATAAGGTAGAACTGTTTCAGCAATATCAGGAGAAATAAATTTTAGTTTCTTGTAATTATTATTTATATTTTTAAAAGAAAGCAAAAAAAAAAAAGTCTATAAAATTTCAGTAAAAGTTGAGATTTTAAAGATTAAAATTGTTTTGATAAATAGTGAAAAACTGTCCCAAATGTGTCAAAATAGTTTGTTGATGATTTGTAAGCTTCCTGTTTTCATTTTTCATTTGATTGACAAGGAAGGTCCTAAAACTTGAGGGTTCTGAATTTTTTCTTTTTTTTTCAATTTGACCTATTACTTAGCTTTCAATCTATTTCTATTCTAACTATATCAGAATCTTCACCTGAACCTTGTTGCTATCATAGACAGACTTACATGATTACTACTATACTGGATCATATCAAGACTCTTATCAGTAGGTATAATTTAAACTATATTTTTTTATAATTTGTTTAAAATTTATAGAAAAATAATTGAGTTATAAAACTAACAAAATATGTCTTTCACATATTTCTCCAAGTCATTCAATTTCAAGTACATAAATAAGTTAGAAGCAACCAGTTAAAATGAAAGCAGTTTTTGGTATATGAAAGATTTATAGAAAATAGAAAAATATCTTCAGTTTTATTGTTGATCAGTTTATTACATGTATGAACATTCTAATTTTTAAAAATTTGACCAGTCAGTCAAATGCCAAATGTTATATGAAAGTTTTATTTGTGAAAGTAATGTTTTTTTTATTTATTTAATGTTTTCTTCTAAAGTACTGTTGTATTGAAAAAGATATCAATACAAATGAAATAGATTAATATAGAAATCATTCTATAGAAACCGAGTTTTACTTATGTTTCATACTTTGTTAGAATAGAAGTAGATTTTAATATCAAAGGGAATTGGTTATTAATTCAAATTCAATAATTATTCACAATTAGACTATATATAAAGTTGCTTTTAGATAATATTTGCTATTCGGCTATACTGATTCAAAAGCAGGCATATATTGTTCCTTACAAGGATGGAGAATACATGTTCATAATTTACTTTTATTATACAGTAAATGATGTTACAATCCTTATAAAATTAATTTTGCATTTAAGATTTTTCTAAGATATTTTGTGGGACAATTATCTTGTTGAATTTAATTATTTTCTGTTGAAAATTAATTGCATTTTTAGGTTGAATAATCATTATTTACTCTATCTAATATAATTTACATGAATTAACTTCTAATCCTTAGAATAATGTTCATATTTAAGTGACTATGGGAATATATTAGTTACCAAATAGGATTATGAGTCAGCACCCTAAGTGGATAATCACATAAAATACAATCTTTAAACAGAAAAAGCTCGAAAAAGAAACATGGATGTTAAAAAAAAAATCATAATTCAAATTTATCAAATTATGATATGAAAAAAATAAAACTTCTAAACATTTTTTTTTAAATAAAAAGATTGAATGTAAGAATTATTAATTCAAAATATATGTATATAGCTTGATTAGCTTTTGTACCTTATCAATAATATTAATGTTTTCTTTTCTTTAGTTGCTGGGAAGGAAGCATTCCAGGAACATACATCCATCCATTTTAAGCATGCCTGTCCAATGTGTGAGTACAAATCACGAACAGAGGGGCGACTGAAGAAACATATTGAGAACTTCCATAATAACCCCACACCAGAGCAGCTGGCTGCCAATAAACAGAAGAAAGGCAAAATGCCAGCCAAACCAAAGAAATTCACTTGTAAGACTTGTGGACATGAAACACCCACAAAAGTAAGTTATAACAGTTACTACTTTTTGTCTTTTTCTTATATAATTACCATAATTCACCAAATGTCTTTTTAACTTTTTATCATTTTTAAGAATGACTTGAACTATGACCACCAAATGTTATGTGGTTACAAACGGGACCCTAGAGCATGATTTTAGCAAATTAATTTTAAGAAATTCTACAATTGATTGAGCTTTTAGATGTTTGATATATGATATTAGTATAACACATCACTCAATAAGTCCCGGACCTAACTAATAAAACAACTTTTAGGCAAAATTCGACTTTATTCATCCTCATAATCTCCATCTAGGATGATACAATTTATAATCATAGTCTCCATCTTGGGGGATACAATTTATAACAATTCAATGCCTTTTTTGTAAAACTCTTTGTCTTTGGCCTCAAAATATGCTTCAGTTTCCAATATCACTTCTTCATTGGAGCCAAATCTCTTTTCCTGGAGCAATCTAGTGAGGTCTCCAAATAGCCTGTAGTTGCTGGGGGCCAGATCTAGAGGATAGGGTAGGTGTGGAAGCAATTCAAAGTGCAATTTATTTAGTTTTGCCATCGTTGCAATCAACTTATGTCATGGTGCATTTTCTTGGTAAATGAGCACTTTTTTAGGCCGTTTTTTGGCAATTTCTTCCTTCAAATGTACCATTGATGCAATATAATATTTACTATTGATAGTTCTTCCTTTCTCAAGGTAATTGATGAACAAAATACCTTGTGCATCCCAAAATACAGAGTTAAAACCTTGTCTACTGATATTTGTGTCTTTGGTTGCTTTGGATGGCTTTCACCTGCTGCTGTTCACTCACCTGACTGCTGATTTGACTCTGGAGTGAAGTGGTGGATCCATGTTTCATCCATTGTCACATGTTTACACAAAAACTCCTTTTTGTTATGTTGAAACAGTTGCAAACAATGCTCTGAATCATAGATGTGTTGTTTTTGAGCAAATGTGGCACCCACTTTGAACACAGCTTTCTCATTGACAAATGTTCATGCAAAATGGTGAATACACTGGCTTCTGATATCTTCAACTCCTCTGCTATCTCACACAACTTCAATTTTTGATCGGCCAAAATTACTTTGTGGAGTTTTTGGTGTTTTCTAGGACAACTGCCGAATTTGGGCAACCTGAGTGTTCAGCATCATTTGTGTCAGTACAACCACGTTTAAAGTCAGCATACCACCTCTTAACCGTTGTTTCCAACAGAGTCTGAATAACCCTTATCAAGCCATTGCTTTGCTTGAAAAGTATTTTTTCCCATCAGAAAATAATGCTTTAAATGGAATTCAGATTTTTCCATTGTTTTGAAAATGTGTAACAGTAAAAAATTGGCGACCTTAGTTGAGGGTAACCCGAAGGCTCCCTTTTCGATAGCTACTACACCGAGTTGTTTGGGAGGGCACTACTCCATTCCCAGGATTGCTCCACTTTATCCTTGATCCTCATCTTATAGAGCTGAGTGCTAAGCAACGCAGCATCAAGTACCATTTTTTGAGTCTTTGGTATGACTCGACCTGGGATTGAACCCTGGTCTTCTGAACCATTGGTGAAGACTCAACTCATTTTCACTTAAATAACTGTAATTTGTAAACTAGTGATCCAATTGGGCTAAAATTTTGACATCTACCATTTGAAGGTTAGTACTTAATAAAAAATCATCAGTATTTTCTATTAGTGGCACCATTCATATGTCAGGTCTGGTACTAATTCAGTGATGTGTTAGTACTTAAAATGGACCCATGCTTTATTTTTTTGATTAACCTTATAAAGTAGATATTTAACTGAAAGTTTCCTAGCTAGAAAGAAACTAAAACTTATTAACATTCTTCTGGTTACCAGAAAATCCAAACTTTAAAAAATCATATTGCTCTGTTTATATTTATAGCATTAACAATAGCCCTGGGAACAAAAACATTTAATTAAAAATGTTTATAACTCATAAGTCTGTACAAAATCATAGTTCTGTGTTATGCCTGTATTTATTGCAGCAATAAAAAAAATTAGGTGGATAAATTTATGGTCAATTCACTTAACTTAAAATTTGACCAGTAAGGCAGATTTGAAATAAGTTGTTTTAATTTTCTTCAGTTGGCAGGAAAGCCACAAAATTCTGAGGTTATCCATGGTATTTTTGGTAAGCCAAGCTTATGGTTCTCTCAATGTAGTTGCTACTGACAACATCAATATCTCACTAGCACTCATTTATTTATTTTTTCTATAGAATTAATGTTTTATTTGAATTTTAAACAAAATTTTGATTACTTTTAGTCAAATAATCTATTATAAAAATAATTTCATGAAATAATACAATATTGCAATAAACAATAAGTTTTCACAGATTTCTATAACTTAAGCATAATTAAGAATTCCAGTTTATCTTATTACAGATATTTACAAAATCCAGTGCAGGGCTACAATAGTAGAGCAGTTAGTTTATTTGGTTCTATGACATAAACTCTTGATGGTTATTTAATGCTAAATCATGTTTATATATATATATATATATATATATATATGATTTGTAGGGAAATAGTTGGTAAGTAACTTTATTTTTAAATAAGAGCTCATTTGCTTGCACACAGTTAAATGGTTTCAAGTATTGGTATTTAACATTAGTAATTCTATCTATCAAGTATTCCTATCTTATTTAATATTAATCATTTGTTTGTCCACAGTTAAATGGTTTCAAGTATTACTATTTAACACTAATAATTCTATTTAATATTAATAATTTGTTTACACACTGTTAAATAATATTAAGTATAATAAAAAAAACTGAATAGTTCTATTTGAGCCATAGATGGGACCATAACAGGTACTATCAATATGGGTCAAAGTGGACCTGGGATTAATAGCGATGGAGAGGTACTCCATATTCCCCAAATATCCAAGACTGGAACCTTGCCATCAGATGGTTTAGTGTCATATCTAGGACACTCATTGGAGTGGTCTTATTCCTCTGCAGAGATACAGTTGGCATATTTTACAGCCCCATCTGACTGAGTGTTGGGCACTCAATAAAGATTAAACTCACATGATTAGCAATCATTCTCAGAGACTAGTTTGGTAACCTTTGCTTTATTGCAAGAGTTCTAATGTATCTTATTGTATATATGTGAATCTAAAGATGCTTAGAGAAACTGAAACATGATCTCATCTTAAGTGATTGTGAAAGCTGAAGTTATCTGATATTCTATAGATATGACCATAATTCAAGTTCTTATTCTAAGAATATTCTTTTTAGATACTTTATAATTTTCTGTTTATATAAATTATCTATTTGTCTTAATGATATTCAAGATCATATTTTCAATATATTTTTCGTTAAATATTTTATGATTTTATGATTGTAAATTTGTAAGTTTATCTAATCATGCTTTTTTTTCATTTCTTCAGGTTGAATTTTGGGCACATGCTCGTTCTCATATGCGAGAAGATAAAATTCTCAACTGCCAGTTTTGCCCCTTTGTTACTGAATACAAACACCATCTGGAGTACCATCTGCGCAATCACATGGGTTCTAAGCCATTCAAGTGCAGTCAGTGCAACTACCGCTGTGTTAATAAATCTATGCTCAACAGTCACATGAAATCACATACCAATGTCTACCCATTCCGCTGTCAGGACTGTGGATATGCTACCAAATATTGTCACAGTCTAAAGCAGCATTTGGACAAGTTGGGACATATGCCGTCCACAGTCCTGAACAGTGATGGAAGCCTACCTCAAGGACTTGATAACAATGTATCACGGTTGAGATTTGCTAAGGGCAGACGGGTCAAAATAGCCTGCAGGGCCCCAACTCTTCGCAAACCTGACCGACGTCAATACATGCAAGGTGGGTTTTTTCCAATGGGTATGCCACCTCAAGTGATGAATGGAACTGTTTTGCCCCCCTATTGGCATCTCATGAACCAGATGCCACCCAACGGTTTCCATCCTGGTGTACCAAGACCGCCACCCCCACTGATTCCGGTTTCTGGAGTGCATTCTGGAGACCCACATCAGCAATCCCCACAGCAGCAGCAGCAGCAGCATCATCAACAGCCACAACCATCCCAACTCCAACAACAGCAGCAACAACCGCCTCCACCACAGCATCAACAGCAATCACAACCACCATCTCAGCAACAACAGCAATCACAACAACAGCAACCAATACCACAACAGCAACATCATCAGCAGCAACAACATCCTCCTCAAGATGTTACCATTTCTACCTCAGTGACATCTGCTGTCAACTCAAGCCCTTATAAATGCACCTTCTGTAGTGTTACTGCTGAAAACATGGAATCTTTAAATAGCCACCTTTTGAAAGTTCATGCTGCCGAGAATCAAGATTTATTCAATGCCTTTGGCATCTCATCTGAAGCTTTGCTTGAGGACCACAACTTACGGACATCTATGATATCCAACTCTTTTAATCATTCCGATGGATCGGAGCAGAAACGAAATGATCCATCTGATTCACTTTATGGAAATACAGATAGTAACTTCCAGAGGTCCAGCAATGGGAGTCCACAGTTCAACGAAATGAAATCTGATGTTAAAGCAGAGAACATCAATCAAAAATCCACAATGTCTACACACTCAATTATTCAGTCTAGTGGTTCTTCCTCTCCGCAGGCTAGCACAATCAAACAAATGATGAATCGCTTTGGAATGGGGCCACTGCCCACATCTCAGGCAGGTCCAGAAGTCCCACAAACTACTGAAATACCACTAGATCTGCGAAAACCTAAGTCACCTATCATGACTTCTCCATTCATAGGTGCTGGTCATGAGTTTGATATGAGAAATGCCAACATGCCAGGATCAAATGTCCAACCTACAAATGTATTAACCTCCCCCATAACTAGTATTCATAGCTCTGCCCTTACAAACATGAAACGTGTCCCTTACCAGGAAGCCATGACTAAAAAACGTTCTCGTAAAAGCCGAGCATTCAAAAGGGATACATTTCGAATAAAATATGAAGACCACATTCCAATGGCAGATGGAGATGACGAGCTATCTCGAGGGAACAAAAGCAGTAGTGTTAGCCCGGATGTTCCTCAAGAGTGTATGGAAACTCAAGCTTCTGAGTGTGCTCCAGAATCTGGAGCATATTCCATTTTTCCTGGGGACAAACGGAAAACTCCAACTGAAGACTATCCTACCGGTTCTTTCCGGTCAACTCCAAGCAACGAAAAGAGCCCCCAAGGAACTGATGATCATGTAATCAGCTATGAGCAGCTACACAAAAGTCTGCAGATTCTTAATGAAGAACTAGAACACAAACCTGACGTTTCTGGTCATAATCCAAGCAATCCGATCAATGACAATATGTCAGCCTCAGCCCCACCTCCACCACCACAGCAGCAGCAACAACCACCACCACAGCCACCAGCAGCACCACCACCACCGCCACCACCTCCTCAGCCACCCCAACCCTCAACATCGGCAGCAGTCACATCAGAAAATATGTCAGGTGATCTCTTACCAGAACAAATGAACCACTTTCTCAATACATATTATAGCCAACAGAACTCTTTGTCTGGGATGCATCGTCGTGGTTCAAAAATTGCAATGCAAATCATTCAAGAAACTGGTGGCAGCCACCACCAGACAAACAGTCAGCCCCCACCTCAACCCCCCATGTTGCCACCCCAGCAAAATGGAGCTGGACTACCTTTTAGACGCTACCCCATAAACCCTAATGATGGTGGTGCTTCTAGTAACAACAGCAACCCAAAAGTGGATCGCAAAAATAAGGAACAAGAAAATGAAGAAACTTTTGAATGTGGGCATTGTGGTATAGTATATAGAAGTTGTATCATGTACACTATTCATATGGGATATCATTGCCAACAAGACCCACTAAAGTGTAATATGTGTGGACATCAAAGTAGGGATAAAATTGATTTTTTCATCCATATTGCCAGAGCTCCCCATGTATAAGCCTCATTGCAAATGTAGAGAATTTGAAAGAAAGCTTGTGAGAAAGAATGAGATAGGTCAGTAAATTGACCTGAGTAGCTGGTGCTCATTCATTGTGTTCTTTCTGAAAAAGCCATGTTGTGCTAAGATATTTTCTCTCCAACCCCACTTACCCTAGTAATTAAGATTCTACTACTACTACTACTACTATTACTAAAACTTTTTCTTACTTCTAATACTGTTACTATGACAACGACAACAACTTACAATCACTTTACTAACAATCTGAAAATGTAAAATCCATAGCTGATAGATTTTTTTGTTTTTGCAAAAATTATCTAAAATTTTTCTCTGAGAATTTATTTTTTTCTCTATATTGATTTACAAGTGTATTACTGTTTTTACTTAAGAATGGACCATCCTTTTTTTTTTGAATTTTTTTTTTCTGATCTTATAAAAATCACATCAACCAAAGCACAAATCAACACATAAAAAAAGGGAAATTTGATAATAATTTGCAGAGGAAAATAACAGCAGTAATCAAAGGTAATAACTCAAAATAAGGAAGCTGATATAGAAAAACAAGTTAGAATGAAAAAGTTATGAATCACAATGAATAGGGAATGTACATCTGATAAACTAAATGGAGTTGATTTAAATAAGTGTGAATATTTTGCAGAATATGAATGCATGTATTTATATTTGTGTGCATGTGTGTGTTTGTATATTAGCATGTGTGAGATTCTGATTCGCATGAAGAAATTATTTCTACTCCTTTTAGTTGAAACTAAGTAATAGTTTTTCATAACTCTTATCTTACTTTGCTTGGTTTACTTTTCTCAGCTTTATTATTAATTTTTTTCTTTAATACTTTCATTTTTAATCTAAATGTATATTTTAACATTGGGATTAAATCATAAAATTATTTCCAAATAAAGCTGTTTGTTGTACTATGAAACTATATAACTCACTGACATATAAGAGGTATCATATGAGATCTTTGGAATTACCATGAACTGTTATTTAATAAGCATGTATATACATAAACATTCACTAAGAAAAAAGTTATTTAAGACCATCTTTAGGACATTTGGTAAAATCATATTACCTCAGAAATTTTATGTATAAATGCATATTCCTAGATTAAAACTGTAATGTTCATTAAAACTTTAAAGTTGCAAAACAATCTTTAACAATTGTTGTGTTGTCGTACAATTCAAACAAAATGATTAACAGTTTTAAGTCTTCATTTTAACCAGTACAATAGAGATTGATGAAATGAATCTAATATTTTGCTATGTAAACAAGAAGAATTAACTTTTTAAAAGGAATTAATACAAGATTTCAAGTTTATTTTCAGTAAATTCATTGCATTTTTTGCCACCTCCATTTGTCACATTTTATTATAAACTGTAATGCTCAGATAAAATTTCTTTTAAGTCAATCATTGCTTGTTAAATCAAGAACAATTAAATTAATTATCATGTCTATTTAATGAATAGAAATCTTCCTGCTAGTTCATTTTCCTGACAAGCAATGGTAGTAAAAATATTTAGTTTATTCATACTGTTTTGACAAAACAGATCTTAAAATGTTTAGGAAGATCTACAAATAATGCAAAGCTATGTTCATGAATTTAAATAGAAAGCCACTATCTCAATGAAGTAGACATAATAAAAGAGCCATGTAATGTCCTTTATACATACCATTTTTTTTTCAAAAATTAAATTTATAGACATCTGTTATTAAATATCAAATCAGCTACAACTACAACATTTTATAAATAGTTCAACAATTTTGAATCAGCCACGAAATTATATTAATTCCATCCTTTAAAACTGAAGTATATATGAAATATTTAAGCAATTTTTAAAAGTCTGTTACATTTATTCAATACAGATAGCTGATGATTGAAAATAAGAAAATATCCCATCAGCATTGTAAATTTGTTTATTTTTATGAAATGGATTAACATTTTTCCAACTATTATTTTACATTGCAGCAGAAATTATGTTGAAAGAAGTGAATTCATTCACGAACCTGTTTCTTAGACTGTAATTGAAACTATAATTTTGTTACTTCATTTGAATAGAATTATGAAAATTTCATATAAAAGAATGACAGTCAGAAAGAAAATTATTGCAATTTATTAGGATTTTGCAGTTATTAAATAAATGCTTTAACAAAATTCAATCCAGCAACTAGATATCTGATTGCTTGGGGATTTTTTCTCATCAAAAGTTTTAACTGGACCCAAATTATATGATTTACTTTTTTGTTGCTTTGAAATTTTCTCTAATTAGTAAATATCTCATGTATGATGTATAGATATATATATAGTATGATTGATGATGTCTGTCCAACCATTATGTCATGGCATTAAGGTAATTGATGAACAGATAGATCATAAAAACTAAACAGCTGAAATCAATGAATATAGATAGTAAAAATATTAATACTACATGGATTTAATTTGGGGGGGATACCTATAAAATTTTTCTAAAAATCTGTCAAAAACTAGAAATCAATTTGCAATTTTCTGCAGCTAGTGTCTCTTTATTTAGCATTTACAACATTACAGCAAAAGCTTTCATTTAAACAGAGGAAAATCTGCCTGAAAATATCAACTCTTCTATAAGACATGAAAATGTGTTGGTGGTGCTGCTGCTGCTAGTTGTGATTGTGGTGGTGTTGAAGATATACTAGTAGTAAGAGTAACATAAGTATTTATGGTAGTAGTGATGGTAGCAGTAGTTGTAGTATCTGTAAGTATATTGTATAAAGGAAAGATGACCATTGTTTCAATATTTTTAATTCACATTTTGACTGGTTCAAAATGTGATCTGAAAATCATAAAATCATGACTTTTTTTTCTCCCTTACATTCTTTTTTAGGAAATATTTGACTGATGAGATTTTATGCATTTCTTGTACACTTATTAACAGAAACTGATGGTGGATCAGTCCTAATTTTTATCAAAGAAATTATTCTAAAAAATTTGTTTTGTTTTTTTTTTACATTAACATTTTTTACATATCAAATATGTCAGATTGGTATCACATTGATTTAATATTATTAAACAATAATTCATACATTTAATCCGATCATTCATCTTTTGATAATAAAAATTTCAACTTGTCATAGGTGAATTTTATATACATCCTGAAATATCTTTAAAGAACCAAAAGAAATCTGACACTTGAAAAAGTTATAAGTGTTTAAAAAAATGCATTATACACTACACTTTTTCATTTAAATACATTTGTTATTTAGTTGATAATTCAGCATTTTAATCATTAAAATATGTATAGAAAGCTTTACTGTTCATAATGTAGGTAAAACATACAAAAATTAACTGAAAATAAGGATATTTAAGGAAGTCTGTAAATTTTCCAAATAAATCTAAAAATCTTTCAATTCAAAAGTCTCTAAAAGTTGTTTTTTTTTCAAGTGGCATTAGATATTTGTAAATAGATAAAGTAAAATGATTATAGTATATGTTGTTATTTTTTACAAGTGCAGCATACAAGAAACTAAATTGGTCTGGAGGGAGAAAAGAAATTCATTAAATCTAAATGTTTTATAAATTTCAAAATACAATTCTTGATTACTTAAATCCCTAACTTTAATTTTTTTAATAGTTTTTTTGACAGTATATATTATTGTATGTTGATCAACATCCCTTGCTGGAGCAGTCATGTTCTGCTCAATTCTGACACTTGCTTATGGCAGTTCTGGTCTGATTCTTGATTAACTTATGAAGTCCTCCCAATCTACCCACTTCCACACACAATTTAATGGCTCTAGTTAACTTATTGTACAAATAGAGGAAAAAAATCAACCTAATTAATGGCATGTGTATGTAATTAATGGTGCTCTGCCTGCTGAACTGAATCTGGAAACTGGTGAAGGGGGATTCAATGGTGCTTTTTAAATCTTTAATTAACTCGGCATTTTAGTTGTATTTTAAAGAGGACAACAAATTAAAAAAAGATCAATTTGCTATTTATAAAGACCAAAAGGAGATTTTTTTTGTTGCCTTTTTTCTTTTAATACTTATTTTACTGGCTGCTCACTTTCTCACAATCAGTGGCCAAAATCAGGTCTGGTGTGGTATTATGATAGCCTACCTTTTCTTTGAGGAAACAAGTATGCTGGACAAATTGTAACCATTGTTTGTGTTCCTTTTCCCTGAGTAGAAGCTTTCAATGCCACAAGTTTTACACAGCCATTTCACAACCATTTTTTGCTACATGATGCTTTTTGCAGCTTTGTCATACCTATTTTTAAAGTGAATTTTTAATGGATGCACTCCTTGCTAAATGCTTGCAGGCATGTTTCCTCATTTACAATCATTTTTTTTGTTTTAAATTGCTCATATGCAAACTGTTTATCAACATTTTGTAATCTTTCTAACTTCCTTGCTTCCACTTAAGCTTGCTTTTTATTATTAAGCTTTTCTAATACTTTCTAGTTATTCAGCTCTACTATATTGTAAAATTCATCAGTGGCCTCTGCAGAGCTGTTTCATAACTAGAAGGTTCCAGAAAAATGTCTTATTTGCTTCTTTTGCTTTTACTTTCATGTCATATGACATTTAGTTTCTTTGTTTCTTTCTGAATTAAATGCTCCTCATTTTTAAAATGGTCATGCTGATATTTGTATTGTACATAATTCAAATTAGGTTTTTCGTTTAATTTATTAGCTTTTTTTGTTCTTTTACAAAAGAAAAAATAATTGTGCATTTATAATTTATTATTTAAAAAGGAAACATTTTTTTGATAGAATACTTAAAAGTTTAAGTGATTAAAAAATAAAGTAAAATATAAATCCTATTTTCTTTAAAAAAAACAAAACAAAAGTTAAACAAAAATTGGAGAAGCAAAATAATTAACCAGCTGACCTGTAAAAGAAAAAAAACCTTCATATCATTATCTGAGTCGTAAATCTTTTTACACTTACAATAAAAATTTCAAGAAACTGTCTCAAGGATTGAAATATTCAAGAAATTTAGAAAAAAAAAAAGAAATTTATTTGATGATATTTCATAAAATATCTTTACAATAAAGTTAAGCTTCCTTTCACTAATGCATTTAAACCTTTTCCTCTTATCCTAACATTCCTTTTTCTTTTACCCTGAATATATTCTTACACATTTTATTTTTATTTCAAGTTGCTATGCATGAGTTATCTGCAGCTAGTTACATCAATATAATTATTTTTTATTTACTTTTTTCCTTTCATTTTACTTTTTATTATTATATTCTTTTGTTGCTTTGCAGCTGCCAACTTGTAGCTTTTAAATGTTGTTGTCATTGTTGGACACTGCATATCTCAGGGAATGGATTTGTTAAAGTCTTGTGGTGAGTGAGCTCTTTAATGTGCAAACTAGCTCATGTTTGCAAACTACCTCATTTGAAAAAAAATCTGCCTCTTAGTCTCCACTTGCCTTGGTAATGGTGCTCCTTCAGTGAGGGCAATGATGAGCTTGACAAGTGACAAAAAGCAACTGGCGCCTGCAGCTGATATACATACTGTGCATTGATGTTTTCAACACAAATATAATGAAGATGGCAAGAATGCTGCTGCTGCTTTTAGTTTAACACCTCAATAATTAATTTCTAAAATCCCTTTTTTTATTCTATAATAATTATCATGTCCTGTAAGTAATTTTGAAAATTAAAACTAAATTTAAGAAAGGTTTATCAAAAAGAAAATGCCAAGCTAATTAAATAACAAAAATAAGAGAAAGAAAAATATTGCTGGTGGTGGTAGTGGTCTGGTATTCTGGTGTGTTTTCTAGCCAATATTGCCAATTATTGAAATCTTGGAGTTGCTGTGACATGTTTTACAGCAGCCCAAATTTTGTGACGTTATAACAGACTGATAGACAAGCAACAGCACTAGACATCATGGCAGCCTGAAAGGGTTGGCATTTTGTGCTAGTGATCATGACAGTGATACATTAACATAGTGACAAACACAAAATATTAATACTTATATACAAACTCTTGATAACATCCATAATAATAATGGACAACAGACAAATGACAATTTTACTTGAAAGGAAGCAAAATTATTAAAAAAAGAATGTATAAAGCATCTCTGGATGATGCACATATATTTTTTTTTTAAATGTGTTACATATTTTGGGGCAACACCAATGGCACATCCTGTTAATTGACATGCTATCTACTGAACCACCTCCCACAATGCATGATTACATAACAACTGGTTAATGGCGATTTGCTACTGTAGTTTCACTTGAAGAAGCATTATAGTTGCTATTATCATGTGTGATCGGTGGAAACTAAGACTAAGCTGTGTTATTATCATTAGAAAATTGTTGATGAAGGCTAAAAATTTGAACATTTTTACCAGAAGTCACATCAAACTACCTCAAAGTATAACTGTGTTGATAAACATTCGGACTCAAATTTTTATTTTATTTTATTTTTTTTATCAGTATATCTTGCAGAATGGACAGAATTTTTGTCTACATCGTGATTTTATTTTTAAAGTTAAAACAAAAGATACTGCAATATAAATCAATTGCTTTTTATATTATTATTATTATTATTACTATTATTATTATTATTATTATTATTATTATTATGATGATGATGATGATGAAAAAATAAAAACAAAAACAAAGTGAAAAATGTTACGCAGCATAACAACACAATGACGGGCGAAACTTGTTTACTTTTTACACCCCCCCCCCTTTTCTTTCTGTCTCTTATTTCTTTGATGCTTTTAAAGTTTATTACTTATGTGTTGCTAAAGATATTCAAGGATCTGAGCCATATGGTGTTGCCCACCCAGCTGTTGTTAAGTAATACATTGAAAAAAATTGTAAAAAAAAACAAACCCCAAAAACAAAAAAAAACAAAAAAAAAACAAAACAGCAGTTATAGAAAGTAAGTTGGGGAGACTGAGACATACTCCTCACCATCTGATTTACACTTTCAGCCATGACGTTTATATTATATGGACTGAAACTATTGTTGTCAGTACTAGACTGAAAGTTGTTGTCGTAATGTGATTTACATTTGTTCCTACAATGTTGGGCGAAAAAAAAAAAAAGAAAAAAAAAAAGAAAACCAAACCAAAACAAATATACTTGTCTCTGCACTCATTCTTCCTATACAGAGACTTATTTTCAATTGAAATTTTTTCATTTAGTTGTGAAGAACTTGCTTTATTTTTCATTTTTATTATTTTTTTAATTTCAAATACTAATTATTCAAATTTTTCTTAATCACAGAAAGATGTTTTCATTTTAAGAAAAATTCCTTTTTAGTATTTTTAAAAAATTATAATGAATATGAATAATAATTTTGCATTGTCACCTCCCATTTTTAAGCCCCACCCATCCATCTTTACCTCCTTCTACTTATTCTCCTATATTTCATTCTACTCCACCAGTGTGGTGTGTTGAATATTACAACTTTGCGTACCGGTGATCTGTAAAGTTACCACAAGAGATCAGAACTGTCACTGGCTGCAAGCTACACCCATTGGTTGCTGCTTAGCTATGTCTTTTGTTACAGTCAGTATCTGCTCTCATTATAAGCTCAATATTAAAGCAATCCTATGACTGTTTTTTTTTAATGTCAAGACAATAATGAGAGCAACAAAGACAAATGCTGACAAAAATATTTGATCTCATTTATATACTCTTTAATTCTCTATACTCTTTATCACCAACATTTTCCTTCTTTTCAAATTAATTTATTTGTTATTATTTTTAGTTTTTAAATTAAAAAATAATCTTATCCTGTTTTCATCATATTTTTTTCTTTGTCAAATCCAGTGCATGCTGTGTCATCTTCAGAACTTTGAACAAAAATGAGAGACAGTACTATTTCCATGAACTCAAAATCCTCCCACTGTGATGAAAAACTTTGTCGCACAATTGTGAATTAACTATATTTGATTCTTGGAGATGCAAGTTGTAAGATGCTGTGAAGCTGTGTGGGTGGATTTTATATGGTGTTTGAGCACCAATCAACAATTAGAACATTTTATTCATCTTCAATTAGGCTTAGTCCAGCAAGTGAATTGCATCCAGAGATATGAAAGATGTTTAGCGATTAGCATTTTATTTTATTCTATTTTATGCAGGACAAACTATTTGGAGTGCAGTGTATAAAGCACCTCATGAGTATTAAAAAATACAAATGAAAAACAACTTTTACTTAACCTATAAAAATATCATTAAAAAATGAGTTTTCAAATTATTAAAGATTCTTGCAAAAAACATTTGTTATTTAGGCATTAAGTTTTGATTTATTCTGAAGTTACTCAGATCCTTATCCATTTATAGATGTTGTTGAATTTTTTTTTAACTTCTTTCTGATTTTTTAAATCTTTTTTCCTTGCAGCATAAAGGCTGAAAATTTATTTAAACTGAATAAATCTTTTGTGACCAAAGTGTTTTTGCGATACCTAAACCTCTGTATTATCTCTGGAGTCAATATTTGACGTGATAAAGTTTTCTAAAATCTTGCTGTACTTTGTCAGAGAATGAAAACTATGTGTAATTGTTTGAGAAAAAACTTCAAGTTCACCAGTTTTAGTTCATGTTCAAGTTGCTGTCCATGATGTGTGTTAACAAAAGTCTACCTCATCGATAGATTAAGTTAAAAAATGCTATGAATTTAAGAATATCTATCTTCTATAATTGTATAGACTTGCAACATGTTCATGGATATTCTGTACAAAATGATTTTGTGACTGTTGCCAACAGAAGCCACATTTTGTGGTTCTCTCCCAACCCCATTTTCCCATTTTACATTGGAGTGTTTTTTGTAATCTAGAAATTGGAGATTGGGTAAATCAATTTTGTTTTTTGATCTCCAAATCTCAACAAAAAAAAAACTAAAACAAAACAAAATACTAAAAAAAAAACAATCAAAAAAACAAAACAAAAAAAAAATGAAAAAAAAGAAAAAAGAAAAAAGCATTCCTTTATTTATTTGTACAGGTGGTCATCTGTTGTATAATTTGTCTGTGACAACTACTACAACCCTTCCTCTGCTAATTTTTTGCCATAAAGCTCACCTCTATCCATATTAGTGGATGACAGGAAAGACAAAATAAGCAGTGGTTGATATCTTCCTTTGTCTGCTAGCTCCTATGATAATTATTCAGTGATTGATCAGTATAAAATAGTTGTAGGTCTGCTGTAATTCAAAACTAATAGCACAATACTATAAATCATTTAACTGTAACAAAAGGGTTTTGTAGGAAAATAAAGTAAAAAAACAACAAAAAAGAAATTGTTTTAGAACTTACTGTCTCATAACAGGTTTATGTTCAATTATATGGTTGATATCGAGAGGATCCTGAAAATAAAGAGAAACAAGAAATTAAAATTAATATTCATAATCTTTCCTGTTATAAAAAAGCCATTCTTTCCAATAATGAGAAAAGAAATACAAATTGAAAACATTTTTTTTTTTAATTTTACAACTGCCAATCTTGCCTGCTGTGACCTTTCCATTTTTCTGTCCCTCCCATACAACTTCTTCTCCTCCTCCTCCTCCTTCTCCAACAATTGATGATACTGTCCTCATTAGTGAAATGTTTTCCAATGATTTCTTGAAGTTCTGTCTGATAACTTGAACTCTTGCTACCTTGCCTTCAATAATGTATGACTGCTGTTTACTGTATAATTTTATTGTTATAATTTTTCTGTGTGTTTTTCATTTCATATGGTTTTTTTTTAGAGTGCTCTTTCAGGAGTTGATTTATCATCTCTTTAATTCCTCACACCCTTGCTGCTGTTGCAACTACTAAAGTTGGTCAAGATATTCCAATAAGTCTTCCTAGAAATAAAATATAAGATAAAATCTTACTTCATATGATTTTATAGTATTTTTCTTGCCCATTAATACATACAGTTACTTACTACCAATAATTAAGATAATGCTATAAAAATAATGCAATGCCTGGGAGATATTTGTCGGGTTTGTAAATTATTGAATTAAAAATTCTTTCACTGCTTTCCTCCTAGATGAATCAATAATCTATATTTAATGTTGATTGATTATAATGCAAACATGAACAAACCAATTAAAAATCTACAAATGTGGATCATATTGTCAAAAAGATAAATAAAAAGCTCCTGTATCATATTAACATGCAGTGATTTAGTTATTGAAATTAATAATTTTGAACTTTAATCATTCATGCAAAGTTTTTGTTGCAGTTTTTAAAAATAAAAAGACTACCTAGATATTTGTGATTGAGCACAGACTGCTTTCCATGTCTACAACTTTCTTTGATATATGATAGGGTAAGATAACAAAAAGAGTAAATTGGGATGGTTTTATTCTTTTAAATAATGTGTAAATTTTCAGTGATAATTTTAGGATGACTTAAGTGTTGGTTTCTATTTTTCAAACCCACCAACTTACTGATAGTCAAGTATTCTTTCATAAGCAGATGCAAAAATAATTAAGTGACTCATTTTATTTTCAATCTTGTATTTCTTTAACTGTTAAATGTTAGTCTTCAAGAGTAATTGAAAAGTATTCTAATTTCATTTGCATATTTAAACTACAGTTTTTCCAAATGATTAATAGAAAGATTTAAAAATGTAAAGTTAGCAGCAACAGCAGCGCTACAGAAAAAGATTTTCTTATTCAGCAATAACAGTCAATGGTAACACATTATGGGTACAATATCTAACATTTTTTATTGTTACAGTTAATTTACTTCTACATAGGTATTGTTAAGATAATGTGTATAAGGCACATATGAAAATTAAGTACTGTATATAACAAATAATCTAAATACTCCCAATTTATATTTATTATATTATAGAATTACACAAAATATGTTACAAATACTTGCTCTTTAATATCTATGTATATCTATCCTATTTGAAGTAATGAAACAAAATTTGACGAAAGAATCTTCCTTCTGTCGTGAGAAACTTTTGCAAATATCTTATGGAAATTTAAATTCTAAATGGAATTCAGAAAAAGTAAAGCATCAATAAGGCTGAACTTTTGTCTTTTTTAAATGAATTACAAATCATATAAGTTTTATGAAAATGTAAAGTATCTCATGCTTATTAGATATAAAGTACATGACTAAATAGTTCTAAAGTATGAATAATAATGACATTTTCTAGTCAGTGAAAAAATTTCTTTGTCTTTAATTTTTTGTTGAGTTTAGCACCATTAAAATAAAGTTTATTTCTATCCATTAGTCTCAAATCAATTTGGAAGTCAGCATAAATCACAAATTAGGGCAGCATGTTCTGTCATGCCTGCATAGGTAATAAGATGGAAATTTTCTTAGACTTATTCATGAAAACTATGCCAATAATTAGTTTTCTTTCTATTCCCAATCTTAAATTATTCTTTCATACCCCAGTGTTTGGGTGCTTCTTTGTTTAATTAGTTTTTTGGTGCCTCTTTATTTAATTAGTTTTCCCACTTTTATTGGCCTCTGTTGTAATTATTGGTAGATTTGAATATATTGGTTAGCAAATTGTTTACACTTCTTGTGTTGGTTTTGGTAGTTCATTCCTGCTACTTGTTGATTCTTTATCATTCTTAACTCAAAAGTTAAGATGATGGTGTGTGACAACCTAAAAAGAAAATATGTTTTGGGTGGGTGGTGGGGTGGGGGCATAAAATAAAAAATGGAAAAATATCCAAAACATTTCCATCCTGTACATAAGTAGTTATTTGTGTAAGTTAGTATGTATGTATGTATGTATGTATGTAAAATTAAGTATGCATGTAAAAGATGTGTGCTGGTGTAGGCAGTGGTCGGGGCACTATGACTTTCCCGATGTGATAGGTAACCCTGCCTAGCACAACACACAGATGAGAAAAATATTTCCTTCTAATGGCACCAGGTTATTTCTAACCCATCACATTTCTTTTTCATCCCTTAATCTTCTCTTTATACTAACATTGCTAAGTTTATTGAAAAAATTATTTGCTAAGCAACTTAGATTTAAAAAAGAATTAATTTTTTTTTTTAAATGAAGGGAGGAGTCCAGTCTTAAAACTAATCTTGACTTTTAGTTTGTCACGTGGTTAAAAACATCATGGAAGTGGTCTTGTTTTTTTTTGTATTACAAAGACTAACTGCTGATCTTTGATATGTCCAAATAATACTGACTTCTGATTATGCTCACAGGCAGTAAATTAGTCACTGGTAACCTGCTAATTATAAATGGAATACCAAATTCCTTTAATTTAGAATTGTAGTAAATAGCTTTTGAATGTATGTGTTTAAAATTAAATGATGATCAAGCAAAACCTGTAGTCAATAAGGCCTAAAAATATTTTATTACACTTTTTAAAATGAAACTTGAATATATATAAAAGCAACCCAATTTTAATATTTCAAATGCCATGAATTTACAACAAACATATTTGCAGAATAAAAAAATCATTTTTTCTAAATGACAGTTTGTTAATCATAACACCACACTGTTTCTCCTGATGCCATAGAAGGTGTTTAGAATGGAAGACTGAAAAAGTATATGACAGTATGAGCAATAAATAGTCTGATTTTGGTACCATTTTTTTTTCTCTGTGAGTATGAATGTGTACATGTTGAGTATATGCTTGGCACAGTATGGCCAGTGCAAGTTGAGCACAGCTACTGGTTATTATTGTTGTTGTTGTTGTTGTTGTTGTCTAGACTACGTGTGCACTACTTTAAACTGACTTCATTAGTTTCACTAGTGAAAAAAAATGATAAATGACCTGTAAAAAGATTATGACTAAACATTTCATTAATTTTCTGATTTCATTTAATAAGACTATTTTTCAACAATTATAAAAGAAATCCAACATTTAGCCATGAAGAAAAAATAAAAATTAACATATTTAAGAATTTATGGAACCCCAGATAAATTTGTTTTTTTAAATTTCTTCAGAACTTCATTATTTCTTAGATTAGCATTGAATAGTTAACTATCCTTTTTTTAGAATATACATTTGTATGTATGACGTAAACATATATAAAAATGGGTTATAAAAGTGTACAGAACTGGTTGATGGTGTTGTCCTTATGTTGTCTAAAGACAAAGGTAAAACAGCCAGTTACAGATATCCACTTCATTGATCAACACGTCTGTTACTGCTGATTATTTTGCCAATTTGCAATTTTCAGGAAGGATCTGGTACATTTGTAATAAACCATCGTGATAATTTAGTATGGAAATTGTGTTTCCAATGTGTTTTTTACTGTGTGCCCATTTTCTTCAGAAAAAAAATGTATTCACTTTATTAATTTATTTTTATTTTCTTTTTTCTTTTGGTATAGTTACCACAAGGTCTAATTTGTCTGACCCAAATGTCTCATTTTTAACCCCTTTTACCACCAACTACTCCTTTCAACAATCGATTGTAAAATTATCCCATCATTAAAAAAAAATAAAAAAAGGGAAAAAGAAACCAATGCCTGTTGTCTATTCATGAAATTCTTGTTCTCTTGCAAATGAAACCACAAATAAAAGATATAAAACAAAACAGAATGAATGAGAGAGAAAATTTTAAAAGCATTCAGCTCTCTGTGTGTGCATGTATGTATGTGTGTGTGTGTGCATGAATCTGAGAGCACAACACCATCAACCTACCTGAAGTATGCTTCAAACATCATTGACTAGAAAGTGATATCATCGCTAGAAGTTTTTGCAGGCATTTGTCAAAAAGAACTTTCTTTTTAGAAATAAAAATACTTTCAAAGCTGGTGGAAATGGTTTATTTTCTGGTTGTGCATACTTTAAGAGAAGAAGAAAAAAAAAAGAAACAAGAAAAAGAAATTCTACAAATATATGTAACATGAGTCCAGAATCTTGAAATGATTCTTCCTAAATCTTGGATTATTGACATCAAGTTTATTCAAAAACCACTTGTCCATCAGACTTACAACTCATTTGCATTATCGAGAATATCAATAAAATAAATTAAAGTATAGGATAAATAAAAACAAAATGAATAGAATTTTTTGAAACATTATTATAAGACTTCATTAAATTTTTGTTTAATATTTTTGGACAGATTTTGAAATTTGGAAACAATATAAAGAAAAAATAATAATTTTCCAAATAATATGAAATTTACCTGATCTAATCTAGATTAATAAATTTTTAGTATTAAAATATATTTAAGTTATTACAATAAATTTATTTCCCTTTTAAATCAAATTATGAAACTCCCACATCATATTCTAGTCTCCGGTGATGCTCATGAAGATGTTAAATTCATAAAGATGTGTATTTGGAGCTAATGATCATCTTTTATTTTGGTTTCTGTAGTAGTCATGCTAAATTATAGTTGAATAGTTTTGATTTCAATTTAGTCACTAAACTATTTCATACATACATCTAAGGAAAGTTAAATTTTGTGAGCATTTTTTCCATATCAGTCTATTTCATCCAGAATTTTCAATCACCATTTGTAAACATGTCTCATTGTAACCATAATCTCTTGTGTAAAACAGCAAACTATATTTATAAAACTACTATAACAATTTTCTATAAATACCCTCCAGTTTGGAGCTTTTTACTTTGTATTGACAACATCAAGATATTTTAGTTGCTGCTGTGATCAATAAAAATTCTTGTCTTGTATTGACACGTGGCTTGTCATCCAATCTACTGCAGATCATGTATCATTGTTGACCCAATCTAGTCACAGTAATTAACAGTAGTAACATAGCTGTATTGTTTACTTCTGTTATTTTCATATAAACCATAACTACAAATTAATGGATTTGAAGTGTTTTTAGAAAAAAGTGATTTATGTATAAAAAGATTTCTTTTTCCAAAATTGCTGCATTCCATTTTAAAAGTTTTCTTGCCTTTCTGAATAAAGAATTAAAAAAAAAAATTAAAGTATGCACTTATTTTCTGGACAAGTTCAGAAATTAAGGAGGTTTTATCTTTTATAATTCCAAACAACTACTTTCCTCCATCCTACATATATATGAACAAATGAGTGTCCAAATTTTAATGGCAGCAGAACTTGTGTTGTGACCAGTTGAGGTAATTGTCAAAAGTAACAACTGCACATGTGCAGTATAGAGACTAGATGCAGCTGAGGCCACTGCATGCATGCATATGCTATAATTGTGTATATTGATTGGTGAGTATCAAGAGTATTTCTGTATTACATGAACAGTCTTTGATAACTGGCACCAGCTTATCAGTCTCTTTACATATACTCTAAGTACATCACTACAAATGAAAAATATGGAGAAATAGGAGGAGGATATGTTATTTGATGTCATTGCATATGTCACTATATACATTGAATATATTCATTATACATGCATGTTAACCATCAATATGTGCATGAGTGTTTATAGTATACAAATGCTTGATAGGTAATGACATATAGGATCATAACCATTGTCCCATTAATTAAATTGTTTGTCAATTATATTCCTGTATTCATTTTTCTTTTTATTTTAAAAGGGCCAAATATAGAGTGAGTTATTTAGAATTATGTTACTATATCATTTCAACTAACTAAAAAATGTTATATTTTGTTGAAAATTATTTAAATGCCTCATCAGCATTCTCTTAGAAACTGCCATCAGGTCATTTTTATGACACTTCAGTCCAAATATATTTATCATTTATTCATTCATATATACAGATAATTTCCATTTTGAAAGCATATCACATAAACAAAAGCATTTGATCCAGGCTGGACCAACCCTAAAACTGTTGTCACTACTGCTGCTGCTTGATTACTATCTCAAAAATAAATCAGAATTAAAAATGTACATTTTACTGAGTTGACATTTCTTTTTAAAAATCAAGGTTTTAACATTTTTTTCAGTTACTTTCAACTTGAATTACATTTGACCAAATTTATAAAATCTACAATGGAAGGAAAATATCAAAAGTTTTGAAAATATTCTGCTGAGTAAAAGCACATTAATTATACATACAAATATTTAATATATACATTTATAATCTCCAAGAATAGTTATCAGTGAGTTATATAAAGAAAATCTTTTTCTTTCATAGAAATAATTTCCTTATGAGAGAAGGAAAATACATTTCTTGAGCAATCAACTTAAGTGAAGAAACATGTTATCTTCATCAATATAAAAAGATTTACAAGGAAAAAAGAAATAAATTATTATAAAACATAACAGCAGATGTAAAATTTATATTCATATCGATAGATGTGTAGATATAAAAAATATAACGATATAAATCAGTATATATACAAATGTATACATGAATACAAATATAAGCATGTATGAATTTTAAAAAGTTTTTTTTTATATATATTAAATTTTTAAAATTAAATTTGAGGAGAAAATGTTTGGTAGCTCATTAGATTTTATTAAAAACTGATTAAAAATGAGTTACACCATAAAACAATGTTTAAACTTCTTCACATTGCTTGAATTTCAATTGGATCACAAATTTATTACTTATGATCTTAGAAAAGAAATACCTTAAGAATACTAATATGGGATTATAATTGATTAAAACTGAAAATAATATAAAATCTACAAGCAATTTAGCAAAGAGAAATGAAGCAGAAAAAAACTCATCAAGTGGGCTTTTGTTAGTGCTCATTTTTATTTTTGTACCCAACTTCATATTGTAAGAAACCAAAAATAAACTTTCTAAAAGAAATTTATTAGATCTTTATCTTTATGAAATGTTATTCTAAATTTTACGAACTGAGAGAATATAATATAAAACAATGCTTCTTTTAAACAATTCTGCTTAAAATTCATGAGTACAAAGAATTCAACAATCAGTTATTAGAGTTGAAACTTGAAAAGGGGTGCTCATGATCTAACATTATTTAGTAAATAATCTGCTATTAGACATATCAAAAGGTTTGTTATAGTCAAAAACAAAGAATAGCAATAGTGGTATCACTCAAGTTTTTGTACTCAGCACCCATTATATTCCTTTCATTAATACATAGACTTTTAGATTATGTGATAAAGTTTTTATATACAATAGCTTGTTTATTTTATAAAAATTGTTTAAACAGTAAATAGTGCTAATATTTATAGCATGCAATGAAAAGTATGTATAAAGTTACTATTTTTTTCATTTACTATGTAATATAGTTTGCATAATAAAAACCAACATGATATGCATATATCTATTCTATATTGTTAGTGAATATTTATTTTTATTATTTACCAGTGAATATTATAACTATCAGGTTCTTCATTACCTTATGTGTATTCATTTTTATAATTTAAAAAATTGCATCTTGTTAAAACTAAGAATGACTAGTTTCTGCATAAATCATATTTGTTTTCAATAAAAAATCATTCTTTATTCTTTCGCTATTTGCAGTTATTTTTTAAAACATTTCTTTTCAAAAATAATGTAAACTTATCTAATACAAAAACAATATATGACTGATTAAAGGCTACATTCTATATTTAAATTAAATCTAAACAGAAAAATTAAAACCAGTATAAATTTAAATAGAAAAATTAAAATCAGTATAGGTTTAAATAGAAATATTAATGCCAATACTTGTTGAAGTGACAAGCATTGTACAAATCATACTGTAACTAATAAATTCTTTCACATAGATAACTTCTTTCTTTGGTATTACCTCTTTTTCTTGTAGTCTCAAATATAAACCAACTTAATTATGAAATGTAAAAATAATTTTTTAATTGCACAAAATTACTTCACGGCAGAAAAAATACTTTATAAAAACAAAATTATGTGAGGATAACCTAAATGTCAATATATAACTCTTTATGCAGTAATCCCTATCAAATCAAGGGATATATACAGAAGTAAATCTATCAAGTGAAATATTTTCACTGTTTTATGTATACTTGCTTAAAGGTCACATTTGACAGCAACTAAACTTACTATTGTTATATCCTATTCATAAAATTTATATTATAATTACAAATAAATAAAGGGCAGTAATAGTTAATAGTTATCTTCCTCGAGAGATTATAATGATTGAAATGAACATGAATACCCCATGATACACTTATTATAAAGTTTAAATTAGAGCATTTTAATGCTATTGTGCAAAAAAAATCTTACAATATACCATTTTTGCAGTTTTACAATAACAGACATACAAAAATCAGATCATTATGAAATAAGTAGTCTACACACCAAATTTAAATCTTCAAGACATTGGTAAGAACTGACTCGTAGCATGGCTGTTAAATGCATACCAGATGTAGGCGATGAGTGGACCTCAGATTAAACATCTGCAGAAAAATAAATAGCAAATCCTTCCATTCTATTTTCTCCTTTATTATTTAGTTAGCAACAAAGCAGGACAAGGTAGGTAGATAGAATTTTCTTAATGATCATACTCTTACACTAAAATTTTCATTTGAAAACAGATTAAAATACTTCTTATATATGATCAATTTTGTAGCTAGCTTTAATGGAATAAAAATTCAAAGTAACAATATTTTTATATTTTAATTTTTATACTTTTTAGTTAAAATAAAAAGGCAATTGCTAATAACTATTTTGTTTTTATTTAAAAACTTTTGCTCATCTTTGAAACAATTATTTGAACAAGTTTATTATCAATTCCATATCCCAAATAGCAAGATCGTTTTCTTTGAGATAAAGAGGGTTTGTGAAAAATAATGGTTGGTTTGTTATTTTTATAGTATGTCAAACCTTGTTAGGTTATTTAATGCCAAAGTTAGTCTTTTCAAGCAATTATGATTTCAAGTAACTATTTATATATATAATAATATATATATAATAATCATTTGTTTGCACACAGTAATATAGTTTCAAGTATTCAGATGTAATAATGATAATTTGCACAGCTTTATATGACTTCAAGTATTTCAAGCACTTATATGGTTTTAAGTAACAACTTATGACTAATAATCCTTCGTAAACAATTATAGCTCCAAGTAACTATTCTAAATATAAATAATTTGCACATACTAATATGGTTTCAAGTATTCCTATCTAATTCAAATAATTCTTCAAATATAACTATTTAACCCATAGATGGGACCCTAACAAGTACTACCACTCAAGGTCGGGGTGGACCTAGGAGTAATGGTAATAAAGAGATCCACCTTACTTAGAACTGGATAGTTTGGTTGTGTTTAATAGCATATCAACCCTTGTTGGTCATTTAATGCCAGATCTTGTTTATGCATATATATATTACATATATGATTTGTAAGCAAATAGTTTGTAAGAAACATTTTTAAACAAGCCAGAGCTCATTTGTTTGTACAGTTAAATGGTTTCAAGTATTGCTATTTATTGTTTGCACACAGTAAAATAATTTCAAGTATTGCTATATCTAACTCTAATGATTCTATTTAATATTAATCACTTGTTGGCACACAGTAAAAGGGTTTCAAGAATTTCTATTTATTGCTTGCTTACAGTTAAATGGTTTTAAGTATAGTAAATGATTAGATAGTTCTATTTGACTCCTAGATAGGGTTCTAACAGCTACTACCACTCCAGATTAGAGTGGACCTGGGAGTAATGGCAATGAAGGGGTACTCCACATTCCTTAAAGCTCCTAAACTGAAGCTTCACCATTTAGTGTTATGTCCAGGGCACTCATTGGATAGGTCTTATCCCTCTGCAGAGATGCAGATAGCATATTCTACAGCCTCAACTGACTGGGCTGTTAGAACTGGAGTCTCACCACTGAATGCACTTTAGAATTATAACAAGGGCACCTCTATATAATGGGGTCTTACTCCTCTCCAGGGGATGTAGCCAGCATATTCTAAGCCCTGCCTATAGGTCTTTATTAGAATGGGTTAAGAAAATATTTTGTTTCAAAATAGACTTTGTAATGAACTAAGTTTTGATATTTATATTTTAGTAATAGATTTTAATGATTATGTTGTTTTCTCAGGTTTTAGAAATTTATCTATGCTTAATACAAACCATAGTATTTAAGAGTTTGTACATGTAAAATTTTGCTGTATATCAAAATGTTAATCAACTTACTATATCTGAGATTCTATGAGAAAGAGCGATGGATAGAAGGAGATGTAATACAACAATAACAGTCATCAGCACATAAGATTGAATCACTAAAAATGAGTTCATATTCCAATTCAAGCTATTTGTGCAAATTTTAGAGTAATACATCTGGAAAAAGTATTAATCCACTTTATGTCATGCTTTGACTCATTACTAAATCTCTTGATAAATGGGATTGTTATTGGCATGCCACAATGAATGATGGAAAATGTGGTTATATTTGTATTTTAGCAAACTACTTGACTATCAGCTAAGGCAAAAAGCTTTTACACTTAGTGTCAACGTTAGTAAAAGCTAGTTCTGTGGTTGTGCATGCATATATATATATATATATATATATATATATATATATATATATATATATATATATATATATAATACACACACATATATATGAGAGATATTACATGATCTATATTCAT